>PVJD01006197.1:0-102271 GCA_004026545.1 Mormoops blainvillei
GGGCGGGGGGCATTTGGAGGGCGTAGCGTGTTATGGGATCAGAAGGGGGGGGCGGTCTGAGAACATCAGGTTGTTTACGGGGCGATAGGGCAGCTGTGGGGGCAACTGGCCTGGGCTGGGGGCGGTGGTTGGGGGAGGGCGATTTGTGCAGGCATAGGAGATTGTCGGGGTACGGGCTGGGAGGGTCTCAGGAAATGGGGCGAGCCCAGAAGGAGCAGGCAGGAGAGGGTCTGGGAAGGATGGGGCATGCTGTGGGTTAGAATGAAGGCTGTACCACCTCCAAGCTTGGGGCCTGGAGGTGGGGGGCAGTCCTTGATGGCCCAAGGAAGAGGCTGTAGGATGTGGTGGGGATCTCCACCATGCCTATAAATAAGGCCACTTTGGGAGGCTAGTCAGGAGGCCTGAGGAAAGGAGAAAGGGCTCCCCAAAAGTGTTAGGGCTAGGGTCTTTGGTGTGGCTTAGATTCAGAGTGTGGAAGGAAAAGGTTTGGGGTTTCTAGGTGGTGGTTGAATTAGCAGAGGGCCCCTCTTAGGAGAAGGGGCAGCTGGAGATGGGAAGCCCTGATAAAGATACAATTCTCCTTCTCTTGGGCTCTAAAAATAGTCTCCCCGAGACCTCAGGGGTTGTCCACCTAAAAACCACCCAGCATCTTTGGGCATTTAATCAGATAAAGCCCCAGGTTCAAATCCTACCCCTGCAGTTGGATTGTTCTGTGACCTTGAGCAAATGGCTTTGCTCCTTTGGGCCTCAATTTCCTTTTCTGCAAAATGTGGGGGGATGTTTTCTGCTTCTTGGGGTGTTTATAAGTATTAAATGTTATTTAGCTCTAATAATAGCTGTGTTTGAGTCTGATGCCCAGGGCTTGATGCTCGGGTCCTTATCCTGGAGAAGCCAGGATAAGGCTTGTTGCTCTACCCACTCTACAGGTGAGGAAACTGAGGCCTGGAGACCCTGAGCCACATAGCAAGTGATCCACGGTGTAAAGAATGGATGCACAGGAAAGGACATGAGGGGCTGGGTGGGATTTTTACCCCCATCCATTACCCCCACCAGGGCCAGTTCCCGTCCCCCCAGCAGCATGGCATCCTGTGCTGAGCCCTCTGCCGTGGGCCCTGAGCCTGCCACCCCACCGCCTGCTGGGGTCCCACCGCTTGAGGACTTCGAAGTGCTGGATGGGGTGGAAGATGCAGAGGGCGAAGAGGAAGAGGAGGAGGACCCCAGCGAGCTGCAGCCGCTAGAGGACATGGGGCATCCCCCCCTGGAGGAGACTGAACAGCCTGGGGCCCTGGCCCGAGAGTTTCTGGCCACCATGGAGCCTGAGCCCGAGCCTGCTCCAGCCCCAGAAGAGTGGCTGGACATCCTGGGTAAGGTGCAGGGGTGGCTCGGGATGACCCACAGGGCCCAGACAGCTACAGTTCAGTAGTGACCTTGGCTCAAGCCTCCTCTTCCTCTGATTTCCCCAACTCTGCCATGAAGTAGGTTGGAAGTAAAACATATGGTAACCACAGTGATCGCCAGACACAGTCAGCTGCTTGACATGTTTCATGTCTGTGAACCCCTTTCATTCTCTTTCTCTCTCTCTCTCTCACACACACACACACACACACACACACACACACACACACACATACCAGCTCAGAGAGGCTGAGTCACCCATCCAGGGCCACACAGCCAGCATTCTAGGCACCAGCAGCTCCCAACCTCCACTGCTGCTTTTTCTTTTCTTTTTTTAAGATTTTATTTTTAAATTTATTTTTAGAGAGAGGGGAAGGGAGGGAGGAAGAGAAATAGATGATGTTTCTGTGCGAGAGAAACATCTATTGGTTGCCTGTTGCACACCCTGAACCGGGAACCTGGCCTGAAACCCAGGCATGTAACATGACCGGGAATCGAACCGGTGACCTTTCGGTTTGCACAGTGATGCTCAACCCACTGAGCCACACCAGTCAGGGCTCCACTACTTGTTTCCTTGGCATTTGTTTGACAAATGCCTGTCCCTTGGAAAATGTGTTCTCAGATCACATACATCTGGGTAACATCCCAACTTGTTGTTCATCCCTCTGTCTGGTTCATAGTATTCATTAGCATTCTAATTTCTCAGAGAAGTCCGGCAAGAAAGGACTTGGAGAATCCACACATGTGTCCCCTCTGTGGACCCCATCACGGCAATTCTGGAAGCTAGAGAATTGTATTGCTATTAGTATTGTTATCTGTGTAATATGCTAAATAATGCTAGTGCTGCACAAATAATAGTAAAACCTCATCGTTACTGCTATCATTTATACTGATACCAAAACAATAGTATAAAATAATACTAATACTGATAAAATCTATGTAATATGCTAAATAATGCTAGTGCCGCACAAATAATAGTAAAACCTCATCGTTACTGCTATCATTTATACTGATACCAAAACAATAGTATAAAATAATACTAATACTGATAAAATGGTACTGTTACTAATGTCACCTCCACTGCTGATAAAAATGTTACTACTTCTAAAAATAACACCAGATAACATTGACTGCTGAGTGGTTCTGTGCCAGGCCTGTGTACCATCTTTCTTTATTCTCACAACAACCCTGTGACATAATTCCTATCGTACCCACATTTTGCAGATGAGGAAACGGAGACTCAGATAGGTGAGGGCGCTTGTCCAAGGTTACACAGCCTCCTTGGCTATGTTAGAGTCTGGGAAGTTTCTCTCTGCTGATAATAGGAGCTGCCCTGCTCCTCCTCTGAGCAGGAGGCTGGCTCTGTCCTTTTATATTGAGAGTCAGCTGTGTTCTGAAGTCATAGTTCAGGCTTCCAGACAAGGAAATAGGCCTCAAGAGGGGCTGTGATTTGCCCAAAGTTCTCCTGATGAGAGGCAGTGCTTGATTGTGACCTTGTCAGTATATCTACCATTAGTGCTCCGAAACCTCAAGACACAGGGACCTCCAGAATCCACTAGATCAGTGCTGGAGGTGGGGGCATGTACACATTGGGAAGCAGCACACAAATTTGGAACATTGTAGAATATTCCAGAATATGAATAGATACCTCTCTGTCTCTAACGTTTAGACTAGAATCCACTCAGACTTATGCTGTATTCCAGACCAGTGTTATATTACAGACCACTGGGACACTGAAGCCCAGAGGTGTGAGGCCACCTGCCCAGTAAGTGGCAGAGCAACCTTTTGAAGCTCAACTTATGTCTTGGGGCTGGGCCTCTCCTGGGATGGGTGAAGCTGGTGTGGATTGTGGGGGAAGGGGCTTGGAGAGCAGGTACCCTACTGAGCCACTGAGTGACGGGCTACTTGTCCCCCGTCCCTGGCAGGGAATGGGCTGTTGAGAAAGAAGACGTTGGTCCCAGGACCACCTGGCTCAAGCCGCCCTACCAAGGGCCAGGTGGTCACAGTGCAGCTGCAAACGTCACTGGAGAATGGCACACGAGTACAGGAGGAGCCGGAGCTGGTGTTCACCCTGGGTGACTGCGATGTCATCCAGGTGGGAGGGGGTTAGGGTCTGGGCAATCTGGCGCGGGGTGGGGTGGGGCAGAGGTGTAATGGAGGGAGTGATGGAAGTGGAGGTGGTGATAGCTGGGTGGGCTGGGTCGGTGAGGGGGGCAGGCTGCACCTGGATCCACCTTACCCTCATACCTCTGCACACCCAGGCCCTGGATCTCAGTGTCCCGCTCATGGACGTGGGGGAGACGGCTATGGTCACTGCGGATTCCAAGTACTGCTATGGCCCCCAGGGCAGGTGAGAACCTGCCACTGCCGGGGTCCCTTTTGGGGTAGGGAGGAGGTAGGTATATGACTCACCAAGTCACATAGCTCACGGGTGGCAAGAGTCACTTTCCCTATGTTTTACTGAGAAGGGCCACCTCCAGGACTTGAGTCCTTTTCTGCCTGCTCCCAAGCTTGCCCAGTGTGTCTGGGGTGCCATCATGGTGGCTGCCAGGTCTGAGTGCGCCCCCTCCCCCACCCCCCAGCAGGAGCCCATATATCCCCCCTCATGCGGCCCTGTGCCTGGAGGTGACGCTGAAGACAGCCGTGGATGGACCTGACCTGGAGATGCTCACAGGGCAGGAACGTGTGGCACTGGCTAACCGGAAGCGGGAGTGTGGCAATGCTCACTACCAGCGGGCTGACTTTGTGCTGGCTGCCAACTCGTATGACCTCGCCATCAAGGCCATCACCTCCAGCGCCAAAGGTGACCACCTGGTCAAATCCCATCACCTCCCCTGCAAAGGCGTCTGCTAGTGCCAGAAACTTCAAGTCATAGAGGGCCTGAGACTCAGAATGTTGTAGAATATTCCAGAATACGAATAGATGCTCATCTGTCTCTAACCTTTAGGCTAGGACCCACTCCAGCCCTGTGGTAGATCCCAAATCAATGAGATGTCACAGGACACAGATGTGAGGGTGTGGGTAACTGCACATGGTGTCACGCCCATATACCTGTGGTTAAGCCTCTGCTTCACTTAGGCTCTGTTTTGTAGAATCCTTGGCAGTGCCGAGAATGGCCAGTCTTGGCCTGTTTTAGAGGTGGGGAGACTGAGGTCCCCTGAAGAGCAGCTTCCCATGCCTGAGACCCCTCTCTAGTCTCCTCTTCCACCAGGTGCAGAGGGGTGGGCCTTGGCCCAGGTCATGTAGTGGGCAGGTGGTCGTGAGGGGCTGGTGGTGTGGTAACGGCCCCCATAGTTGAGTACTGTCCCCCAACAGTGGACATGACATTCGAGGAGGAGGAGCAGCTCCTGCAGCTGAAGGTGAAATGTCTGAACAACCTGGCGGCCTCACAGCTGAAGCTAGACCACTATCGGGCCGCGCTGCGCTCCTGTAGCCTCGTGCTGGAGCACCAGCCTGACAACATCAAGGCACTCTTCCGCAAGGGCAAGGTGGGCCATGGGTGGGTGGGCCACAGGCACAGGTGGCAGGCTGGCTCCCCCGGCCCAGACCAGTGGGACTGGTTCTGAACCCAGGATTTGAAAAGGGCACAGGTGGCAGCCAGCCAAGCTCTCTGGGGTACAGGTAGAGGAACCAAGGCCCAGACAGGTGCAGAGGTGTGATTTGAGTCAGAGCAATTCACTGACTGAGGCCAGACATGAATCCCAAGTCTAAGGCCCCCACACTACTCCGTGGCCCAGCAGTGACTGTTCATTGCATATAGTCCTCCATGGCTCCCATCTTCTTCAGAACAAAAGCTGAGTTTTCATTGTAGCCCTTGGGGCTTCGAGCCATCTGATTTTTCTTCTGCCATCATTTTCCACCTCACCTCTTGGCTCTTTCCATCCTGTTTAGCCTCCTTACCTCTGCTTTTGCACAGGCGATCCCCTCTGCCTGAGGCATTCATACCCCAGGTACCCCCATGGGTTCTCCCCTTGCCTTCTTCAGATTTTTGCTGTAATGTCACCTATTTGGGAAGCCCTCCCTGCTGCCCCCACCCTGACCCCCTCCCCTGTCTTCATGTTTCCCATGTCACCATCAGCACGTGGAGGTGTCAAACCTCTTGTCCATCTCTGCTGCTAGGAGGTGGAGGTTTCATCTGTCTCACGCACTGCTAAATCTCTAACCTTGCAAAGAGGGCCAGGCACACAGTAGGTGCTTAGTAAGTTTTGGTGGAACATAGGGGAGAATTTGCACAGACTTGACCTTAATTGCTTTCGTTCCCATCTGTTCATCCTCACAGCAACCCTGGATGGAGCAGAATGGGGAATTTTCAGCAACTTTTAGCAGTGAACTGAGAAAACAGGTGCAAGCAAGCACTGGGTTATCTAGCATGTTTGTGAGAGACCTGAGCAGGGCCTCCCTCCAGCCAGCATTTTTTTTTTTTTTTAAATCCGCACCGAGGACATGCTTATTGATTTTAGAGAGAAGGGAAAAGAGGGAGGGAGGGAAGGAGGTGGGTAGAGAAAGAGAGACAGACAGACAGTGATTTGAAAGAGAGAAACATTGATAGGTTGAACAAGCAACCTAGGCATGTGCCCTGATCAGGAATCAAATCCATGACCTTTCAGTTTACATTCCAGCCAACCGAGCCACCACCAGCCAGGGCCAGCCAGCATTTTTTTAAGCACTTGCTATGTGTGGACTTCTGCATAGAAATGTGGAGAGGAAGACAATGTCATTCCTATTTTTCAAGGGTTTATAACCTTGCTTTTGTTGCTCACACGTTTGGATATGTTGGTTGGTGGTGATAGAAACCCACTCAAAAGGATTTAAGCAAAAGGAGGAATGGCTTGTGACACTGTCAAGTCCGGGTGGCTGGGTTCAGGCAGGGCTAGATCCAGGCATTAGCAATGTTGTGTCACAGCTGTGTGACATAGCATTCCCTCTCAGGGAGGCTCCTCTCTTGGGAGTGAACAAAATGCTCCCCCGCCAGCCCCCCAAAAGCTCCAGGCTTACACCCTTGCCGCTTAACATCTGGCTTCCCAGGGGCACCAGCACATTTCAGGCTGGATCTTATTGGTTGATTTGAGTTACAGTCTGGATCTGAATCATTTACTGTGGTCAGAGCTTTGGAAATGTCCAGTCAAGGTGGTAAGGGAGGAGTTGGTGAAGCGGGCAACTGGGTCTCTTGCATGGGCTGAAACAGACACTCAGGGAAGGAGAAGGTTGGGAGACAACATTGAATCCAGTGGGTTAATTGTTGAGTCTAAGGGCTCAGGAGAGCAGGGTGGGATTACTGGACTCCTGGGGATAGATTTGGGACTTGTCAGGGTGGCCAGGACCCTGGTGGGTCTGGGTCTCATGAAAGAAAGCATGGCCCAGTTGTGGGTCCAGAGTGATGCCACCTACTTCCTCCCCTAGGTGCTGGCCCAGCAAGGGGAGTATAGCGAGGCCATCCCCATCCTGAGGGCAGCCCTGAAGCTGGAACCTTCCAATAAGGTGAGCAGAATGGGGGTGCCCTGGGAACTTGCTCTGTCGGCCTGCCTGGGATGTCCCTCCTGTCATCTGCCCCTTGTCCTTGCTGTGGCTCTCCCTGTTGTGCTTTTTCCTCAGCAGTGGCAGGGGGTAGGTGGCTGAAGGGCCCTAGCCAGCTTGCTGAGGCCCATATGACCCATACATGAGTGAGTGGTCTGGGCTTATCCTGAACCAGGGCTCCCAGAAGCCGAGGGTGCTGCCAGCTTGGCCAATGCCAGTGTCCCTAGTTTTCCGCTCAGAACCTTGTGCTCTGCCCCATCTACGGGCTCCCTAGAGGCATGGAGATGGCATCCCCACTTTGCTGATGCCCAGAGCGGGGCAGACGGAACCCTTGTGTTCTTGTGGCACCAGTCCCAGAGTGACCCAGGGCACCAGAAAGGCAGAGCACCAGCAATAGTGGTCATGTTGGCTGTGGCCGCTGCCACATGCCCTTAGCCCAATTGCCACCCCCCTCTCCCAGACGATCCACGCAGAGCTCTCGAAGCTAGTGAAAAAGCACGCAGCCCAGCGGAGCACGGAGACTGCCCTGTACCGGAAAATGCTGGGCAACCCCAGCCGGCTGCCTGCCAAGTGTCCTGGCAAGGGTGCCTGGGTGAGCTGGGGCCAGTGGGCAGGGAGGCTCCTGCAGGAGGGGTAGGCCAGACCATGTAAAGGGACTGTCTTCGTTTTGCAAATATTGATATCCTCATCACCTTGGCTGTGCTGGACCATGCCTGGACACAGGCCCTAGCCCTGTGTGACCAAGACCAAAGCAGAGGGTGGAATACAATCTGTAGGGCTTGGGGAGGGGAGGGATGGCTCTTCCGGAGGGAAAGGCATGGTATCCCAGAGGAGGGGAGAGATGGCTTGCATTTTGATGCATGTGTAGGAGTTTACCAGGAAGCAGGAATGGCATGGTCAGTCAGGCAGTGGCTTGCTGGAAAGCCTGTGTGGGCCATGTTGGTACCCAAGGCCCAAGATATCAGTCTTGACTGCCCTCCAGCTTCCTCTTCCCTCCCCTTTATCTACAGTCCATCCCATGGAAGTGGCTGTTTGGGGCAACTGCTGTTGCCCTGGGGGGCGTGGCTCTCTCTGTGGTCATCGCTGCCAGGAACTGACTGCCCAGGTGGCTGCCATCCCTTCTGAGCACCATGGACCCCACCACGCGCTCCCTAACTCTCCCAGGCTCCCTGTCCACTACCCTCTCTGGCCTAGCCTCCTCCTCTGGGGCAGGAACAGTGAGGTCTGAGGGTTACGTGGCCCAGTGAACAGGAGGGACTGAGGCCCTATAGGAGGAAAGTGAGGCAGGGCCGAGCCCCCGTCCAGCCCAGCCCATAAGTAGGGGGCCCTCATTTCTCCAGACCCAGTTCCCACACCCTACCCCCCATCCCCCTGGGTTAGGTCTCAATAGGGGTCTGCCTCAGTTTCTCCTTCCCAAGGCCTGGGGGCAGCTTTTCCCCCATCCAGTCCCTGTCCAAGTGCCAACCTCTCCTGCCCCGCGTGCTGCCCTCTGTCCAGGCTCTCCCTCACCCCAAGTGAAATAAAGCCTCCCACCCCGCATTCTGCTGGCTCTGGAGCCTTCTTTCTCCGCCACCTGGGGCTGTGCCAGAGTGGGAGGGTGGTGTCTCTTCTTGGGCCACAGCAGACCTGTATTACAGAGGAGGAAACAAGCTACAGAAGTGGGGTGATGTGCCTAGAGCACCATATAGCCCATCCTGTCTTGTTTCTAACTGAAAACAGGGACTCTGATGGGACCTGACTGGGGGCTTCTCTGAGACCAACAATTAAAGGGGTTTGTAGTACAGTGAGCTGACAGCCCTGTGTCTGGGCAGCAGCCGCATAGCCAATACAAAGGCTAGAGATTCTGCAGTGAGCTGGCCAGGTAGAGGATATGTTGAGGGGCTACCCCAGGGTAATGAACTAGCTTTCAATTTCTTGGGTGACCTAGTTCTTAAGAGATTTTTGGAGAACATACCAATGCTTGGTGATTTCTCTGTTGTCCCTGAGGTACTGTTGGGAGGCTCTGGGGTAGTGAGTGTAAAGTGGAGAAATGTTTGTTAGCAAGTATTGCAGCCTATGGTTGCAGTGTTGCTGATTGTCTGAGCTTCTCCAAGCCTCAGTTTCCTCATATGACGGATGGGTCCACACTACTGTATCCATCCCAAAAGGCAGTCAGTGCTAAGCACTGAGCACAAAACCTCAGCAGTTCATGGTCAGGGGGTTACATGGGTGGTAGTACTGGCTTGGGTGGGCGGAACTAAGAAGATCACTTGGGCAGGGACATACAGAAGGTCCCTGAACTTCACCTTCTTCTCTTACCTGAAAATCATCCTATGACCAATACCTGTAATTAGATTAAAGGGAGAAAGAAAACAACCCCAGTTTTCCTTAAGTCTGGAGGCCCAGGAGCCCAAGAGAAGCTTTGCTGGGCGAGCTAGCACTTGTCTTTAGCCTCAGTTCTCCCACCTGTACAATGAGAGCTTAATAAAATGATGCTTTCTGTGGAAAATAGTCTGGCAGTTCCTTTCAAGGTTAAACATAGAATTACCAAATGACTTAGCAATTTCACTCCTAGGTATAGTTCCAAGAGAAGAGAAAATACCCGTCCACACAAAAACTTGTATGTGAATGTTCACAGCAGCTCTATTCATAATAGTGAAGAAGTGGAAACAACCCAAATGTCTATCAACAGATGATGGGTAAACAAAAAGGTCAATCCACACAACGGAATATTACTTGGCCATAAAAAGGAATGAAGTACTGACACAGGCTACAATGTGGATGAAGCTTGAAAACATGCTGAGAGAAGCCAGACACACAAGGTCACATGTTTGATTCCATGGACAGGAAGTATCCAGAATTAGTAAATCCATAGGCACAAAAAGTAGGTTAGTGGTTGCCAGGGACTGGGGAGGGGCAATGGGGAGTGACTTAGTGGGTATGGAGTTTCCTTTTGCAGAGGCGGATTTAACAATGGGCGCACCAGGCGCGTGCCCTGGGCCCCAACTTCTGAAGGGCCCCTCAAAACCCCAACTTTACACTTTTTTCTAATGACACCAAGTTTGGTTTCATATGTGCAATTTTAATTACGTACAAGTTTACCATTGGCGGTAAAACCTGATAGTATGTTCATATTCGCTTATTTTCATTATTTCATTACTATGCTGCATACTATACACATACTACACTGCATAGACCCCGCGTGGTTGCGCTACAGCTTATTGCTCATCGCTCATTGGAGCAATAGAATCGTATTTGCTACTTTGTACTTACAAAGGTTCTCCTGCAATGCAGACTTACATATACGCAAATACCCAGGGATGTAAATTAGTTTGTGGATGTGTACTTGTTTCATTTACGGTTTTAAAAATACGTATTTTTAAACATGTATTTTTATTTTCCCTGTCTCTTTTTTTTTAAGGGGCCCAATATTTTCTTCTGTGCCCGGAGCCTCAACCGACCTTAACTGACCGCCTCTGTCCTTTGGGGCAATTAAAATGTTCTGGAACTAGATAGTGGTAGTGGCTGCACAGCATTGTGAATATACTAAATGCCACTGACTTTTACACTTTAAATGGATTAATTTTGTGATACGTGAAATGTTTTCTTAAAAATAGGGGAGCTGGATAACAGTCATCTCTCAGGGCCTCGTGGGTATGTATGGTTTTTTCCCTCCAAAATATGAAGTTTATTTGGAAAGTCAGAGAGGTAGAAGAAGCGGGCTTCCGGAAACAAGTTACGAAGGCAAAAGAAGGGTCCTTGGAGCTTAGGAGGAAGAGATGAAGGAAAATGCGCCTAGAAAGAAGAGGGGGAGGAGAAGGGAAAGGCAACGGCGGGCTGCCCGAAGGAGAGCGCCAGGATTTTATTCTATTAAAAGCCTACTTTTACCTACTTACAGGACCAAAGTTCACCGGCTTCCCTAGTCCCCTAAAAGCAACAGGAGTGGGTGGGAGGTGCTGGAGAGACTCGTATCCGCCCACATTAAACTCCATCAACATAACCCAGCGACCAACGCGCGACAGGTTTGCATAGCCACGCCCACTCACTGGCCGGCCGAGGGGCTCCGCCCCCCACGTGTTTTGCGCTTGTCCCCGCCCCCTCCACGCCCTCACTGCGGCTCTCAATAGAAGCCAAAGCCCGAAGGCTTGGAGGAACCTCATAAATAATACATCACGTCAGTGGCCGTGGGCGGGACTTCGACGGACCTGGCTGAGTCAAGATTATGAATAATACATATATGACCGGGGCCTGGAGAGGTGTGCCTGCGGAGGCGGAGCCCCGGAGAGGAAGTGACCACCTAAGTCAGCCATTCAAGCTTAATGAATACGCAGAGTGTAGGGGCGTGGCTATGGGCCTCGTCATTTTGCAGGGGGCGTGGTCAACCTTGTCTCATGAATAATGCAGTACGTCGGCGGGCCGTGCGGCGTCGACGGTAGGCTTCGTAGGATACAGAGAGGGCGTGGGCAGCGCGTCATGAATAATGCAGCACGTCAGCGGGCGGCGGGGCGGGGCGGGGCTGGCGCGCCGGCCCTGGAGTCGGGAAGGGGGGCCGGGTAGCGATGGTCGCAAGATGGCGGCGCTGAGGGAGAATCGGAGCTACGGGCTGTCGTGCGGGCGGGTGAGCGACGGTAGCAAGGTGTCCGTGTTTCACGTGAAGCTTACCGATAGTGCCCTGAGGGCCTTCGAGAACTACCGTGCCAGCCAGGTGAGCGGCGCGGGCCAGGTGGGGCCATCGGGGATGTCGGGGCGCGGGCCGGCCTCGCGCGCCTCTAGCCCGGCGTCCGGGCCTGAGGGCGCGGGGTCCGGCGTTCGGGGTGCTGTTTGTGGGTTCCTTGGCCAGCAGAGCGCGGGGAATCATGTTTCTTCTCGGCCTTGGGAGGCGACACTGGTGGGCGGTTTGGGCCGGCGTCGGGGCCCGAACTCGCGCGCCTGGCCCGGGGGGGCGTTTGTGTGTCACCTGGCGGCGTCCGGAGCCTTTCCCTGTCCACCCGGAACTGATCTGTTCACCTGGCCGGGGGAGGGGTGTGGGGTTGGGGCTTCTCCGTCAGGGTCTCTGGTAGGGTGGGTCGGTGGGGCACCGCTGTCGGGGTGCCTGTGGGGTCCTGTACCGTTTGTGTGCGGGGGCCGTCTTTGACTCTTTCCAGTGAGGCTCTGGAGTTGGGCTCCCTCTTGGTTCTTGGGGAGGAGAGTTTGGGTAGAAATTGACAGCTTGTCTGCAACTCCTCCCACTGCCCCCCCAGGTGACCTTGTTTCACTGGACACCTTCAGGGATTGGGAGTGTTCTGTGGGGAAGAAGCTGTGTGTGTAGGGGATCGCTGACTTGGTGCTTTTCTCAGGTTGGGAGCCGGTGGTGAGCACTTGAGAGTGAGCTCTGGCTACAGCACCTGGCCGCTGTCTTACAACTTCTCAGAGGCCTATTTGGGCCCATCTGGGGAAGTTCAAGACGTTTCATTTCTGCCACCTGGCTCGGGGCAGGCGATGGGGAAGAGGCTGCTGTGCACCTTCTTTCAGGCCTGACTTTGGGGCACATCTGGGGCTGTGGTCAGACCTGCTTCTTCCCATTTCTGTTTGTATCATGGCGCCCTCAGTCTCTGTTGGGACAGAAGTTGCAGGTGCTGGGTGATCAGGTCCTGAGGGGAAGTGGTTTGGGAGCTCTTTTCTGTCTTGCCTGGAAAGTGGGGGCTTCATAGTTAGAGGTGGTGGGGGAGACCTCCTTCAGTGCATGTGTGCGTGTGTGTTTGTGTTTACCAAGGATGAGGGGGCCTTGGGGCGGGTGAGGAGACAGACTAACTAGGAAGGAATGTGGCTTTCTTCCTGCCCCGGACTTGTTCAGCACCATTAGCTAAGCTGGGAATTTCTTCCCCTGTTTCATTACCACCACTTCCTGGGTGCCCACCCTTCCCGTGCTTCCCACCTTTTTGGGCAATTTCCTTCCTGTCCTGGTGTCGCAGTTTACCCTTAGTAAAAGGAGACCTCCTCTTTTTTTTGTGAGTTCTCATCTTGTCAGAAGGATTAACCAAGGTGAGGCACTCCCTGCAGGGGAGGAGGAGGAGAAGGTAGGGGCACAGTGGTTGGCTTGAGCCTCCCTTCCCTTAGGAATTCCCTTCCTGAGTCTGACTTGTCCTGCAGGAAGGCAGACTTTCCTAGAGGCAGCTGGGGGAAGAGCTCATGAGTCATGTAAATAAGGTGAACTTGGTACCTGGTCACTTTGGGTTAGGAGCCCCGCCTTCCCTGCCATGCTGCCCTCACTTGATCCATTGGTCCGGAAGGCCTGCCTGTGCATCCACCTCATGCTGTCACACTGCTATTTTTAATTTAGGGTGTTGGTTACATCTCCTGTCTAAGCTAGGTCTTCCTCGTGTGAGGGTGAAGGTAACTGCAAACTCAGGCTGGTCCCACATGGAGCCCAGCTGTGCCGGTTAGAGTCAGTCACTAGGAGGGGCTCCCTCAGAGAGCTTCAAGCCATCCTGGCCTACTTGGCTTTCTGGGCTAAAATTTCGGGGACCCAAACTTGTGTTTTTCTCAAAAACTGTCTGGTAATATAAGTGACTTGGCAGTTTTTTGTATTTAATCATACCCATTGGACATTGTGGTAGACTGGGCTAAAATGAGGGCAGCTCGGGTGCTCTTTGTGCTTTTGGGTGCTGGGCATGGGGCAGGTGACTTGAAGAACTTGTTTGTGTGACCAGAACAGTATATTGGTTATCAAGAAAACCTTAGATACACAGCTTTGTCAATAGTGCAGAATTTTCTGTTCTCTCATGGTGTGGTTACATGGTTTGCCAATGGCAACTTGCAGAGAGGGTTTTTATTTTTACTTTTTTAAAAAAAGATTTTATTTATTTATTTTTAGAGAGAGGGGAAGGGAGGCAGAAAGAGGGGGGAGCAACACGTCAGTGTGTGGTTGCCTCTCACATGCTGTGCAATGGGGACCTGGCGGGCAACCCAGGCATGTGCCCTGACCGGAAATCGAACCGGCGGTCCTTTGAAATTCTCAGGTCCGCACTCAATCCACTGAAACACACCAGCTAGGGCAGTATTTTTACTTTTTAATTGTGAAGAGGCTTGTACAAATTCAGAAGAGGCAGGGGACTGGAGAGGAACTTCCTGTAATCCTAGCTGTTGGAGCAGCTACCATAGAAGTCCCCAAGATTTCTCTCTCCAGAGGGATCTGAAGTCTGAGCTGCCTTTGTGCAGACCTTGTGGCCTGCCTGGAATTTGGTGGAAGGTGAAGATGTGGTAATACACACCGCTGCCAGCCATCCAGACGTGGGCTTCATGCAGTTTCTTCTTGAATATAAAAAATCAAGAGAGCCCTGAAGGAGGCATTCCTGTGGATCTTCTTTTTTGCTGCGATGGGTTACTTCTGGGAGAGAAGACTGGACTTGTGGACACAACCCATTCTTCCGAGATAGCCTCATGTGCCTGCTCAGAGAAGCGTCCCCCAGCCACTCTGAGGAAGTGACCCTTCCTGGGGCACCTGCCTCTACCACCTGTGCATTTTATCGTTGGATTCAGTGGACTCTGTTGCTGGATGACCTTTTCCTTTCCTGGGCAGAGAGGAACATGTTAAGGAAAAATTGAGGGCCCAGGGAGAGGCCTCAGAAGCCTGGATATTGGAGCCTATTTAGGATTGAATCTCACCTCTACCTGCGTGAGGCCTTGGACCAGTGCCTGATCCTTGCCAGTCCAGATCCTTGTTCTCACAGCTCCGAGAATCCCAGTGTCTGGCCTTCTCTGAGCCCTGGCCCCTCCTCCTCTTAGAGCTGTGAGGGTCCCAATGCTTGTCCCTCTCTGAGCTCCATATGTTCCTGCACTCTGGGCTGTGGGTATCCTTTTGGGACGTGTGTGCCTTCAGCACAACCCTGACTCCTTATGTGCACTTGGTACTTCTACCCAGAGCCAGTCCCTGCCTGGAGGTTAGAGTGGAGCCCTGGAGACAGGGGGCCTGGACTCTGGCATCTACATAAATTTAGTGGCCTGGTCTGTGCAGGGCCACTGCTGAAGAGCTGAACATTCACAAGCGACCAAGGCAGGCTCCTAGTGTCATGGGCTGACATCGTAGAGGCAAGAGACATAATGAGGAGGGTGACACAGAAATCAACACAAAGAACTTGTCAGTGGTCATTGTCAGGAAGGAAATAAAATGGGGCAACATGATGGCACAGGGCAGGTGAAGTGAAAGGATTGAGAGAGGTGCTTCTAGGAGATGCCAGAGCTCAGGTCTGCTGGGCGAGGAGTCTAGGCAAGCTGGGTGACCAGGCAAGCTGGCTCACAGGCCTTGAGACATGAGGGGCTGGGGAGGTTGCTGGGGCGGGGAGGGACTCAGTAAGCTGTAGAGGGCAGCTACAGGACTGTGTCCTCAGGAAGGGTGTGTGTGGAGGGGCGGGTACAAGAGGCCTGTAGTGAACACTCTACCACTGTTCTGCAGTCGAACTGGGTGCTGCTTGCCTGCGGTGCAGGGGGCAGCTGTGTGGATGTCAGCCCGGGCACAGGTGGCAGGAGGAGCCTTAATTTAGCTTCTGTTCCCCTCACATAGCAAGGCCCTGGGAGGTGGGCTCATTTCTTCCTGGGAGTCACGCCACTTAGCCCTAAGCAGGGGCAACTTCTTGTCAGCCTCGTCTGCTTTACAGATGACCACCTTTAGGACTAGGTGGCGTTGCCCCTGCTGGCTGTGGGCCAGGCCCTTGGAAACCCTTCGTTCTTTTTTTCTTTTCTTTTTTTTTTAAAATAAAGATTTTATTTATTTATTTTCAGAGAGAGGGGAAGGGAGGAAGAAGGAGAGGGAGAGAAACACCCACATGTGATAGAGACATCAATTGATTGCCTGTTGAAAGGCCCCCAACTGGGGACCTGGCCTGCAACCCAGGCATTGACAGGGAATTGAACTGGTGACCTTTTAGTTTGCAGGCTGGTGCTCAGTCCACTGAGCCATACCAGCCAGGGCAACCCTTTGTTTTTGACAACAATGTCAGGAGGGCCAGCTTATTGTTCCCGCTGTGCTTTGGGGACAGTTGAGGCTCTGAGGAGCAGTGTTGCCTTCCTGAGGTCAGTTAGACTGTCCTCACTGTCCAGGCTGCTTCTCAAGTTGGCAGGGAGCTTGAGCCACTGGGACACAGCTATGAAAGGGAGTCACATCGTGGTCTTGAGTTTTAGTTAAAATGCCCATGTTCCACGTTCATGTGAGTGTTCGTGACATGAGTGGCCCTGCAAATGTCTGAAGTTACTGCGTCTGAACTGTGCCTCCTCTCTCAAGAAAGCCTTTAGGCATCTTTAGATGACAGTAACCACCAACTGTGGATTGAGGCCCATATGCCAGCATTGGCCAGAGCTGTACACTTTACTTCCTCTGCTCCACTGTCAGCCCTGTGGTGGAGCGGTGAGGAAATGGGTGGAGACTCTGAGAGATAAAGTCCCTGGAAGGCATCTCTCAAGTGGGCTGGGTTGAGAACCAGGACTCCAATATCCCCTCTGAAGGGCTGTGGGGACCCTGTGGGCAGAAAGGAGCAGACTGGCCCATGAGTGTCAGAAGCATGCCTGGAGGCATAGGGGTTCAGTTTGCCTGTGTGTTTCAAGGTGGGCACTTGATGGTTTGAGGTGGAGTGAGTTGCTCCCAGAATGCCCATGTCTCATAGATGCTGGAGAGGGTGAGCACCTCCAGCGTGGGATGAATGCTGGTGGTTTCTGCAAGAGGCTACAAGGCCTCCGTGTGAGAACCCGAGCCTGCCTGCCATCATGCCTGCCATCATGACCCTTGACTAGATCTTTGGCTGCATGCCCATCTCCAGAGTGACTGGATGTAAACAGTAGGCTGCTCTCTGAAACCCACCCTCCCTTGACTCCTCTGCAAGGCCAGAGTTCATTACCCTTGAGACAGATTTGACATCACACTGGGATTGTGACATCGCTGGTGAATCCTTGAAAAACAAGGCCACTTCTTTTCTCCGTTCTTCATGGCTCTGGGCTGGAGCAGACCCTGCTTTGGGAATCTACGTCTCTGTGGCAGGAGCCCCGCCCCTTGGCCTAGCAGGGCCCAGCTGGCAATACATACTGTCCCTTCGGGGTTTGGCTTCCCCTGTCCTTCGTTTTTAAGACCTCACTACCCGCTCTCTGTGTCTTTATGACTTTCTCCTTGGTCTAAGCTGCACTGCCAGAGTTGTCTGAGATTTCATCTCCAGTGATATGTGGCTACTTCGCTGTCATCCCAGAGCACAAAGGGACACTTTTGAGGACGATCCCTTCAAACGAGCCCTGACCTGTATGTAGTACAGTGAGTGATACAGGCAGTCATGTCTTGCAGTTGTTTTGTCACTTTACTTTAAAAAAAAAAAAATTAGTTATTGATTTTTAGAGAGAGAGAGAGAGAAACATCGATTTGTTGTTCCACTTATTTATGCATTCATTGGCTGTTGCTTGTATGTGCCCTGACCAGAGACCGAACATGCAGCCTTGGTACATCAGAATGACATTCTAACCAACTGAGCTACCCAGCCAGGGCCTCTCACTTTACTTTTTTTTAAAGATTTTATTTATTTTTAGAGAGAGGGGATGGGAAGGAGTAAGACAGGGAGAGAAACATCAATGTATGGCTGCCTCTCGCACGCCCCCTGCTGGGGACCTGGCCCGCAACCCAGGCATGTGCCCTGACTGGGAATCGAACCAGTGACCCTTTGGTTCACAGGCCAGCACTCAATCCACTGAGCCACACCATCCAGGGCCTCTTACTTTGCTTCTTAATAAAAAATCTGGTGTCCACATTAGTCATCTAGAGAGGAGCTCACCTGTCCCCACACCAAGTGGCTGCATGGAGTCTGATGCTAATTATGTTCTCAGGCTGGGTCCCTCCTAGGCCATGACTGCATCACCTGGTCAGGGGGAATGTGACTTTCCACAGCCTCTCTGGAAATGAGGAGAGTCTCACATGTTTGTAAAGTTCTTGGGTTCACCAAACCCGTGTGGGTTTAAAAGTGGCACATGTGGATAATTTATTTCTTTTTTACCATAAAAGTGGTAAAGCTCAATGTAGAAAACTGGCAAGATGCATAAAATACCCTATTCCCATGGCTGCTGTTTGCCCCTTGGCACCTTGCTCTGTCTTGCATTCAGGCACTTTGTTATCACAGTGGTGTCCTTGTATAATCTTAGGTCTCACTTCTTCCCTGACACTGTATAAGCTCTTTTTTTAAATCACAGTGGTAAGCTTTACTCTTCAGTGGCTCCTCCAGCACTGCACTGATCCTAGACTCCCTGGGAGTGCAGAGCCACCCTGAGTGGAGTGGGGGGCTCCAGGTGTTGCAGTTGAGTCCTGGGAGAAATGCAATCTGGCCGTTGGGGGTGGATGGTCAGAGAGGGCAGGCCTGGAGGCAGGAAGTCCTGTGCAGGGGTGGTGTTGAGGGCCAGGCAAGGGGACAGATGTGGGAAGGATGTGGGTCCGGTTGGAGTGGGGGACATTGTTAACCTTTCCTGATTCTGGCTGTGGTGCAGATGTCTTCACACACTGGACTTTACGGTCATGCCTGACCTGGGTATTTGAGAGTTAGATCACACAGGCTCTGGAATCACCTTTGGCTGGAGGGAAGGCGACTGTGGCAGGAGAGCTCTATGGGTCTGTGGCAGGTGGGCACCATTGGTACCAACATCACTGCTCTAGAGCCACATCTTCCTGGGTTGCCACCTTGTCCCAGGGCATGGACATCATCAGGTTCTTGCTAGCATCCTGATAGTGCAGTGTGAAGATGGTTTTGAATGGATGTAGTGGCTATGGGCGCCAGCAGCCTTTTTTATTCTGGCTCTTGGATTGTAGTCTTTGTTCAGGGCAGGTGGATGCCAGGTTTCCCTTATAGCGCTAGTCTTGACCAATATCTGGGCAGTGGGTGCTCTGGATGTTGGGGCAGCCAAGGCCAGGCCTGGACGGAGGTGCTGCACACTGTGGTGGTACCTGTGGGTCAGTGTCACCCTGAGTCAGCCTCTCGGGTGGGCTCCACAATGGAGCAGTCCTGGTGGGGTCACCCCACTTTGGACAGCTCTGCCTTTGAGAAATTAATGAGCCACAGGTGATGGAGGACTGAGGTTAATCTTCCACAAGCCATCATTGGTTTCTCCTTAGTTCTGCAGGAGGGGAGACTGAGGCTCGGCAGACGAGTGCCTTGCTGGAGGGTGTGCCCTCCCAACTGCCCCTGTTCCTATCCCAGACCTGTGGGGAGTGAGAGGAGGGCATCAGCTCCTCACTTTTCTCCTTGCTGCCATGTCCAGCTTAGATACTGAGGGTGGATATCCTAAGTAAGGAGGCACCTTGCTGAAGGATGCTGCACACTGGGATCTGGTGGCCTGGCTTCAGCCACTTCTGCTGACAGCCTGGGGGCCGGACCACTGCCTCTCTCCTCAAGGCTCAGTAGCCACTAGTTGAAGCAGTGCCTGTAATTGCAGGGGTCTCCCAGGTCAGATGAATGAGGTGTGTGGGCGCTGACTGCTCTTGCTCTTGTGTGTGTCCTGCAAATGAGAAATTACAGTCCTTCAGAACTTAAAAGTGCCTGCCTCTGTGCCTATGCTGTTAAGGATTTCTTTTTTTAAATAAAAAATACCTTTCCCCAGTTTCTTTAGCAGCTTTCCTAGGGGGAAGCCCACCACACTGTATTGGAGAGAACTGGACCCTCCAGTGTGTTCCCCGTTACCATCCCTCCAGTAGCCTTCGGGGCAGCCATGAAGGAGTGGGCAGCGGACAGGGGCTGGAAATGCTGGCCAGCTTTCTGGAGGCACGTCCTGCCAGGTCTGGGGTGACTGCTGAGTCCACTGGGCTGGTGACCGCTGCTGAGGGAATGTGAAGAGTCAGTCCTGGAGCCCGGTGTAAAGTGGCTCTGTCTCTGCCTTCGGGTTATGCTGCAGCCTGTGGGTGTCGGAGAGTCACAGGGCAGTCCCAAGGGGCCAGACCTCCACTCCAGATTGCTCTTCCTCAGGGATTTGAGGTAGGGGTTCTCCCTCCTCCATCGTCCAGCCTGGTTGAGCAGGGCCCAAGCAAAGGTGCTTAAGGACTGAGAAGCAGGGACTGACCCCATTTTGCCCCATGCCCTTCTGCTTCTTTCTGGGAAGGAGTGTGAGGACGAGGGAATGAGGGGCCTGAGGAATCCTGGCCCACCTCTCCCCTCACCTGAACACATGGCCCCCATGTCCTGGCCGTCAGACTGACTTGGCCAGACGTCACTCTATGGTCCCCATGTCCCTGTAGGGGAGACCGACCAAGGGCATGGTTGTGACAACCATAGGCGATGACACCGGAAGGGAGAAACTCAGCAGGCAATGGGCAGGAGGTGCTTTTAGGAGGCGGGGAAGGCCAGGAAGAGACCAAGATTGGGGATGTCTGTGTGAGATCTGAGAGAGTGACGCTGGAGGGAGGCCCAGTGGTGGGGCAGGAAGCTGAGGTTAATTCTATCATGCAAGGAAGCCTGACTAAGTGGCTGTGGCTGCTCTGCTCTGATGGCTCTAGCCCCGTCCTAGGCTCACTGTAGAGGGCTCAACTCCACCCTAGCTTCACTCCACTGGGCTCCATTCTGTGACTGGCAAAGGTCATTGAGGCTTTGGGAGTGCTAAGACCAGTCGGCATGAATCTTTTCTGGGGATCTCTCGGAGCATTAAAAAATTTTTTTTAATTGTGGTAAAATCAGGGGCGGGGGGTGGAAGAGGGTATAGGGGGATAAATGGTGATGGAAGTAGACTTGACTTGAGGTGGTGAACACACAATATAGTGTACAAATGATGTGTTGTGGAATCGTGCATCTGAAACCTGTGTAATTTTGTTAACCAGTGTCACCCCAATAAATTCAATGAAAAGGGAAAAAAAAGAAGTAAAAGCAATAAATAAATAAAATCGTGGTAAAATACAATTCATAAAACAAAATTTATCGTCTTATTTTTAAGTGCACAATTCAGTGACATTAAGTACGTTCACATTGTTGTGCAGCCATCATACCATCCACCTCCGGGACTTGTTCATCTTCCCAAACTGAAGTCATTAAACACCAACCCCTATCCCCCTTCCCCAGCCCCTGGCACCCACCTTCTACTTCTGTCTCCGTGAATGTGACTACTCTAGGGACCTCCTTCAAGTGGAATCATGTGGTATTTGTCCTTTTTTGACTAACTTATTTCACTCAACAAAATGTCCTCACGGTTTATCCATGTTGTAGCAGGTGTCATAATTTCCTTCTTTTTTTATGGCTGAATAACCCATCATATGGATGGACCACATTTTGTTTACCCATTCGTCAGTGGGCACTAGAGTTGCTTCCACCTTTTGGCTGCTGTAAATCAATCCTCCTGTGAACACAAATGAACCAACATTTTTTTGAGATGCTTCTTTTAGGTCGGTTGGGTATATAACCTGAAGTGGGATTGCTGGATCATATGATCATTCTGTTTTGTTTTTTTTTTTTTAAGAGAGAGGAGAAGGGAGGGAGAAAGAGAGGGAAACATTGATGCGAGAGAGAAACAGCGGTTGGTTGCCTTCCATACACCCCCAACCTGGAACCAAACCTGCAACCTAGGCATGTGCCTTGACACGGAATCGAACTGGTAACCCTTCCATTTGCGGGACAAGGCTCAATCAACTAAGCCACACCAACCAGGGCTATGTTTAACTTTTTGAGGATCCACCAGATTGTTTTCCATAGTGGCGGCACCGTTTTACACTTCCACTAGCAATGCACAAGGGTTCCAACTACTCCACGTCCTTGCCAACACTAGTTCTTTTCTGTTTTCTTGATGGTAATCATTCTGATTGGCGTGAGGTGGTCCTAGAGCCTTTAAAATACACTAAGATGAATGTGACTGTTCAGGAGAGTTAAGGTCTGCAGGGCCTCCAACACCTGCTAGATCATCGGTGGGCTCAGGATTTCCCTGGTTACAGGTGACAGAAAACCTGACTCTAGCAGAAGGGAGGCATTGGTGGCTCCCACACTTGAGGTGGGCTTGTGCTGGCTTCAGGTCCTGCTTGAGGGAAAATTTTGACTAGCTTACCTGGGCACAGATGACAGGAAAGGCAGGGACAGCCGTGACCCTGTTTGGATGTGTGGAGATGGCAGTGAGGTACAGGAGGCCCAGTCCTTGGCAAGACTCTGGTCTCTAAGATGGGAGGGTTAGTAAGTACCCTGGGTGGCCTATAGTACCTGTGGGGGGAGCAAGAAGTAGAGACTGAGGACTGGGGAAGTGGGTGACATGGGCTCTGCCCAGGGCAGCTTGTTCTCCCCAACCATTACCACCACCCCGACCCTCGCAGTGGCAGGACTTCTGTGCCCACCCCCCCACACAAAAAAAAACAAAACCCAGAGGCCCAGAGGGTGATGGGGAGGGCTGGACTCTGCCCCGCAGGCACCTGAGGCTGATGACCCCTTCCCTGGTCAGGAGCTCAGATGAGGCAGAATTTCTTCTTTGGGATTTAGCTCTTTGTGTCCCCTGTAGAATCACAAGGTGACTGCTGTGGAAAATGGGCTTTCTCCCAGGAGGGAAGTGGCCTGGAGGCCCCGAGGGTCAAGAGCTACCCTTTTTGGGGTACTGGGCTGGCAGTGGTTGTGCCATTGTCTTGACTTTTTTCCAACCCTATGGGCAGATTCGGCCCACTCGGCTCCTCCAGCAGGGGAGGGTATGCCTCTGCTCCTGTCCGGCCGCCCCGCTCTTTCTCCTGCACAGGTCTTACGCAGCTGATCTAAGTAAGGGTGGCCGCCCCCTCATGCAGTTCTTAGGGCTCCGGATGGTCTCACTTCCCATTGCCTTGAGGAGGGTAAGTGGGTTGGGAGGTTCCTTTTTCCTTTCTTTAAACAATGACTTTTGGGGGGAAATTTAGCTTCCTATTGTGGGCCCTGTGGTTCTACCCACACCTGGAGGGGTGGTTTAAGGGTCCTAGTGCAGCATTAAAACAAGAACGCCTACATCAGCCAGGACAGCATGGCTTGCAGGGATGAAGAGTTAGTGAGCTCAGCGTGACCTCCTCCTTGATGGGGACCTCCTCCTTGATGGGGACATCTTGCCTGTGGTCTGTCTGAAGCGTTTCTCTCCAGACCCTGACAGGATCCCCTGCCTCGTCCCCCTCCTGGGTGCTCTGCTTCCCTGTGGGATTAGTGGTAGAGCTCATGGGCCTCTTTTTGCTGCCAAGGAAGGTAAGTCTACAGTGCTCAGTGTTGCTGCCATAGCTGCTGGCCCCTGAAACCAAGGTCTCCAGCATGTTCCTTGTAGTGTTCAGCAAACAGAATTGGATTGGGATGCTGACAAGGTGGACTGTATGGAGTGTTCTTTTTTCAGTGTCAGTCTTAGAATCTAAAATGAGTAGATAAACCATGGCCAGAGGGACAAATCTGGCTTACTGCCTGTATTTGTAAATAGAGTTTATTGGACCACAGTGGCGTCATCTGTAGCTGGTTTTGTGCTACAAAGGCAGTGAGGTTTTGCAACTGACTGGATCTCAAAGCCTGAGATACTGACTCTCTGACCCTTTCTAGAAATGAGACATTGGAGTTTTTTTTGTTCAGTCCCTTCGTTTCATTGATGGGATACCTTGAGGATGGTGGCTGACCCAGATCATGTGGTCAGTATAGATTTAATTGAGCCCCAACTCGAGGGTGCCCACTCTGGGACTGGCTGCTTCCCTCCCAGTTTCATGGGGATGTGAATGTTTCCCATCTTGTTTGAACCTCTGGGTTTCCCCAAAGCTTTTCTCAGCAACAGTGTCAAGCTTGGCACAGCTTCCTATAGATCTGCCTTTTTATTTGCACCCTGCTGGTGAACTCTGGAAACACAGGGCCAGCATGTGAGTCTCTACTGGAGCTGGGTGGGTGAGCATCTGCCTCTGATTCCAGTCAAGCTTTGGCCGAAGTCTCCTGGCCTCTGGCTGCAGCTCTGTGGGTGTACAGCAGGGTAAGGGTCATCATCTTCTTTTTTTTATTGTCGTTCAGTTATAGTTGTCCCCATTTTTCCCAATCTTCTCGTGGGGTATCATGCCTGGTAAGGAAGGGGTTGGTTGTTCTCACAGTGTCTTTGAACATGCACTTGATGGCATGAGGAGCAATCAGATGACAGTGGCTTTAGATGGGTCACTCTTTTTTTTAAAGATTTTATTTATTCATTTTTTGGAGAGAGGGGGAGGGAGGGAGAAAGAGAGGGAGAGAAACATCAGTGTGTGGTTGCCTCTCACGTGCCCCCTACTGGGGACCTGGCCAGCAGCCCAGGCTTGTGCCCTGCCTGGGAATCGAACCAGCGATCCTTTGCTTTGCGATCCAGTGCTCAATCCACTGAACCACACCAGCCAGGGCCAGATGGGTCTCTTATATAGAGACTGTGCAGCAGGCATCTCCTGATGCCCAGGAATGAGCTCTCCATTGGCAAAGGGGCTTTGTTGAAACTTTTGGAGCTTTCTCAGCTTAGGATGAGTGCCATCTGTAGATAGATTCTGAGTTAGATACCACTGGCCTGAAAGAACTGGGGAAGGGCTTCTCAGGCAGGCCTCCTTGCGAAGGGACTGCGGTTTCTAGGTTCTGTCTTCAGAAATCGCATGATTTTGCTCCTTTTTAATCGTGTTTCTCCCTTTTCAGAATTGGTGGGACTGTTGAACTGCTGTAGACTGGGCAGGGAGATGGGGCTTGGGGAGGTCTCGGGGCAGCGGGACTGTGGGGAGACGTCTGAGGCAGAAGCAGGACTCAGCTAGAATAGTGTGTTCCTTCTCCTGGTCACACTATTTTTGGTGTTGGATGCTCAGATGTCTGCTTGTTCCAGAGAAATGTGCTCTGCTCACAGTGGATTTGGCAAGTGGGATGAGGACAGCCAGCACCTGGCACCAGTGCCCAGGTTGTCTCCAAACTGCTATGGGGTTGGGACTAGGCCATGCTGGCTCCCTTAACTGTGCAGAGGGTCCCACTGGTTGAGGGACTTGGGAGTGGAGTCACCGACCCAGCAATCTGTGTTAGCGCCTCCTGACAGCAAGTGGAAATGTGTTAACAAGTATTTTGAAATTTTTATTATTATTTTCGATTTTTAAAGAGGAAGAGAGGGAGAAAGAGAAGGAGAGAAACATCGATGTAAGAGAAGAACATCGATTGGTTGCCTTTCGTATGCACCCCATCTTGGGGCTGAACCTACAGTCCAGGCATGTGCCCTGACTGGGAATCGACCCAGCGACTTCTTGGTTTGCAGGAGGATGCCAAACCAACTGAACCATACCGGCCAGGGCAAGAGGTATTTTGAAGCAGCTTCTGACCTAAAGTGTAGGATTGATATGTGGCCCTTCCTGCTCCTAGCCCTGACATCTAGCATCTCTTTGGGGAAGGTCTTACCCTGTATCTGAGCAGATGAAGTTGATGGCCCCATTGGGTGAGCCTGGGTGAAAGTGGGGCCAGTGAACGAGTCTGCCACTGCCTGGGTGTGCAGGTTGAGGCTCACAACCTGGCAGCAGAAGTTGGACTGATACTGTGCTGGGAAGGCACGAGGTTTTGGGCTCCTTTCTCCCCTGGGCTGGGGGTTAACTCACCAGGGTCTGTGCCCCAGAGCTCTGGTCTAACACACTTCATTCAGGCATCTTCACGTGGTTCCTCCTGCTGCCTCTCCTCTTCCTGGTCTTGGTCTCTCATCTTTCAACTCACTGAGGTCCAAATGCTTTCAGGTGACAGGAATTGCCAAGTGTGTGGGCACAGCTCAGCCTTGGTAAGAGGCCAGTCTGAGTAGATGTGTCACCTACCTCCCTTCATGCCCTCTTCTTGGGGCTTCCAGGGCTGTTCCTGGGGCTCAACATTCAGGAGTAAACACACTACATGCTGCAGGCGTGGACCTCCCTCTGCTGTCGCAGGGCTCAACGGGCTGATGAGCTTGGGGGTGCTGTGGGCAGGTCACTAGAGGGTGCAGGGTCCAGGTCTCCAGGTGACCAAGCTGGGACTGGTTCTCAGCCAGCCCGAAGACCCGGGAAGGCTACCTCCTGTCCTGTGTTTATGTGGCACACAGTGGGCCTAGACACTAAAGTTCTAGGTGTCTGAGGTGCTGTCCCTCCAACAGCTGAGGGCCAGGGGCAGGGGTAGGCCTTAATGATTCCAAATCCTCACTGGTGTTGACTGCACATGGGCTGAATGGTTGCAAAGTAGGGGTAGTGAGGGCAAAGGAACTTACTGTACAATGGTGCCACCTTCTGGGCCTCAGTTTCCCACTCTGCCGTCCGGGGATCATTGTTTTGTTGTGGGCTCTGTGCCTTCCTTTGATGCGCAGCCTCAGCTATCCAGGAAAATAGCCAAGGCCCGAGGCAGCTCTGAAAGGCAGGAGTTTGCTCCTGTGTTGCAGCCGTGGCCGAGGGTCTCCTGGGTACAGGCATCACAGACTCCAGACCAGCTGGTTCCTCAAGAGCTCAAGGCTGCAGGGTCTGTGTGGGCCCTCAGGACCTGTCAACTGGTGGAGGGACTTGGTGGTGGTGTGGAGGGCTTCCCAGAGTGGGTGGGTTCCCACATAAGTAGCATTTCTCTATGATGGCCATCGGGATGTACTAGAGGTGGGGAGTGGGGACACAACTCATTCACGCAGACGTGGAGCGATACAGCCTAGACAGTTCCATTTGTTTAAAGTGGGCCTTGAAAAAAACAACAAAAACAAACAAAGAGGTGGAAGGAAAAAAAAACCCATAATGTTGGGCCTTGTGTATTTCATTGTTACTTATTCATCCATTGATTAACCCTATGGGTGGCGCTGGTCTGGCCTCAGGCCTGACAGGTGGGGTCAGGAGGCCCAGGGTCCAAGCTGTGTGTGGGCTGACCAGTTTTGGAGGGACGAGCATCACTGCCCTGAAAACCAGTTCCCAGCCCTGAGGGTTTTGGAGTCTGTATCTGCTTCTCCGTCCACCCTGTCACAGATGAATGTGACAGAAAAACATACGAACACAGCAGTTTCATACGGCAGTCCAGGAGGAATCCTGAGGTCTGCGGAAAATTCAGGGGAAATTCAGAAGAGTGAGCCTGATGTCATCATTTTCATTCAGGATGTGCCTTTAGAGTTTGTTACCCAGAAAGTCACAAGATTGCATTAAAAAAAAAAAAAAGTTGCATTAGTCAGCCCACGCAGGCAAATCCATCCACAGAGCCTGCCGTCCTCCTCAGGCCTCCACTGCCCGACCTGTCTGCACCGTGGCCGAGCCGCCGTCACCTAGGGCAGAAATGCAGTGCTGTGTGCCCACTTCTTGCGGGTGCCTCCACCTGGGCAAGGGCTGCAGTCTGCACAGGCCAGCCCCTCTCCCTCCCCAGGTGCCTGTACCCTCACCTGGGATAACTGCTGTCCCCTCCTGACTCACTCCTGTCACGCCCACGACACACGACCCACAGAAAGCGCCTCGTCAGCATAGATAACTGTTTGTGGTCACAACTCCCGGAAGCCTCTCTGCACCCACAGCCGTAAGACCTGCCCTGTGTTCTTGTGACCATCACTCCAGTGTGACTGTGTCTGTTCACTGGGTCCCATGCTACCTTGGAGTCCTCATTCATTTCTGGCTAGTGGACTGGGCACATGGGTCCTTAATGGGGGGGAATTGAACTTTGGTGATGGGCCACTTTCAGGGCTTTTCTGTCCCACAGAACTCTGAGGTATTTGGTGGCCTCATGTGAGGCTTCTTGCACCTATTACAAACCCCTTGTCTGGGTCAGTCAGATGGCGGTGCTGCTGGGGCATGCTCGTGGGCTGTGATATATGATTCCCGATTCCTGATCTTGCATCTCCCTGGCTCAAACCACCCTCAAAGGATGCCTGGGGACCCCGTTGCTCAGGCCTCAATGTCCTCGCCTCAACTGCCAAGGGCCTTTCTTTGGAAGTCTTCTGTTCAGTGTCAGTGTCCTTGCTGACTTCCCCACCTCCTGTTCACCAAGGGTTGTGCTCACCAAGGACAGAGGTTTTTGGGGGACGGCCGGTACTTGCCAGGCCTTGGCTGCGGGCTGTCAGTTTGACTGGCCTTCCTTTTCTGGATCAGTGCTTTCCAACTTTGTTTTGCTTTTATGTGGTGCAGCCAGTCTTTGGGCACCAGCCAGGTGGGTCAGACAGACCAGCAGGAAGTGCCTGGAATCACGCTCCCTGTGCACATCCTGCCGCGCGGCCCATGGGTCCCGCCTGTGACTCCTGTCCCTCCTTCCTGGCTCCCCTGAGCAACTGGGCCCTGGCCCAGAATGCTTGCCTAGCCTGATCACACAGCTGCGGGAGGGCCCAGCTCTGGGCTGCTGCCCATGGCTCCCGCCTTGTCCCCCTTTCCTCCCAGTAGTGGCCAATGGTTCACGCCGCCTCTGCCGCATCCTGGCACCTTTCCAACATCCTTTTGCACTCCAGATTGTCTTATTCTTCCTAATTTTGTGGTAGTGTTGGTCAAAAACTGTCTCACTCTCATTTGTATTTTTCTGGTGGCTTCTTATGTGTTTTAGCCACTTGCTCTCTTTCATCTCTGCTATTGTTACCATTCCCTGTTGGGTTGTCTTTTATTATTTAAGATTTTACTTATTTTTAGAAAGAGGGGAAGGGAGGGAGAGAAACATCTATGTGTGAGAGAAACAGTCGGCTACCTCTCTCATGTCCCCAACTGGGGACCTGGCCTGCAACCCAGGTGTGTGCCCTGACCAGGAAATGAACCAGCAACCTTTTGGTTTGCAGGCCGACACTCAGTCCGCTGAACCACACCAGCCCGGGCAGGTTGTCTGTCTTTTACAGGGGCTCACTCTAGCATGGGTTGGCCCCAGTGCTTTCTACTGCCTCCTGGGTGCTGTCTGCTGGCCACGCGTGTGAGGTTTTTCTTCTCCCAGGCTCAACCCATTACACTCCTAACCAGACAAGATCGCCTCTCCCACTGGGAAGTTTTGACCTGAACTGGCTGCTGGAAATTGTCCTGGTGTCCCCAGGAGCCATGCTTACTTACAGGCTCTGCTCTAGGGAATTGAATATGCAAAGTTGGCACCCAAATGACCTTATGTCACTTTTTTGAGCGTGACTATGGACCCAGTTGGCTTAGTGGCTTTGAAGCTCTCAGACCTGTTGTTAGGCTGGTTTCCAAGGTCTTGGGTTTGTTTTAGTGACCTTGTGACAGTGAAAACACACAAGTTGTGTGCTGTGAAAAGTACTGAATGCCATGTGGCCCCCAACAGTTCGCAGAGTCTGTCCCCACACATCTTGTGTTCAAACCCATGGCTCCAGCTCTTCAAGCAGTGCAGCCAGGCTGCAGCTCCGGGCCCCGGGAGGCGTTGCCCTTCTCTGAGGCTGAGTAAGAGAGCACCAAGAGGTCCAGGCACCTGCGCTGTGCTGACCTCTGCAGGGACTAGGATGTGCCATTCATCAGCCCTAACACACAGCTGCTTCCTTGAAGGAAGCCCTTGGTTCCTCATCTGTCCCGCTGTCCTGAAGGGACAGTTCCTGTTTCTACCTTTGTTGGAGTCAATTCCTGGAGAGGAGGCCACTGACAGATCCTGCTCAGAGAAAATAGGACTCGGTGTGCAGGGTTTCAGATGAGAGTTGATGGAACAGCTGTTCAGGGAAACCACAGCAGATGAACTCAGCAGGGTGAACTCTCAGGGTCGAGGGATTCAGACAAGCATCAAACATGCACCGGCTTCTCCCAGCAATGCCAGCCACACACACAGCAGATGTGGGGACACGAACACAGCCAGTAGTCCGTTTCACATAATGAGCATGTATTACTGCTGTTATTACTGGCTTGCTATCACTTTGCTGAGTATTCTTTGAGGTCACTGATAGGGTTTGGGAAGGGTTCTGGGGTTCCGTGGTTCTCTTGGTTTGGGTCAGGGACACTCCCTTTGTTAGGGCCTGGTCACATCATCTATCCCTGATAGGGACGCCTGGTGTGCCCAGAGTCCCTGGGCATTCTTTCTCCCATCCCCCGTCCCCTGTGGCCTATTTATTACCCTGGCGGGAGAGCAGTGAGGTCCCAGGGCCATGGTTACCCCAGTAACGCCCCTCGGGGTTGAGTGTGTAACCCCACTGAGTCCTCAGGGTCATCCCCATTTCACAGATATGAAAACTGACCAGCCCAGATGTGGCACCCATCACTAGTGCAGGCCATGCTTCCAGTTAAGGGTGGGCTTCTTGACTCTGGTGGCCTTGCCCTTGCTCATGTCAGGAATTTTTGTTGTTTTTTGAAGAATGTAGCAATGCCATATATTCCAGTATTCCAAAACACAGTGGCTGGAGATGGAGGTCACATGAGCGGCAGAGCTGGTTTACGCTATTTGTACCTTGTTTCCGAGGTGAGCTAGGTCCTCAGCCCCGACTGAGCAAAGCCAGAAAGGTTAAGTGTCTGTCTGACTCAGGTCACACAGCTTTTAAATGGCAGATCCTGAAGCAGAAATGAATCTTGTTATCTCAGCTTCAGTTTTGCTCTCAATTCCCAGCAGCTGCCAGTGGCCCCTGTACATTATTCTTGCTCTTTAACCCCGGTTCCTGTTCCTGCTGGGGCCAGATGTTAGTTGTGGAAGCCGGGCAGGTGTGCTGCTCCCGTCTTCAAAGGAAAGGAGGAGACACCAGGTGCGTTCTCAGCTTTCAAGCAAGGTCTGGCCCTTCCCAGGTCTGGGTTGGGTGTGAGTGGCCTGGGCTGGTATGGGGGAAGGAGCCCTGGACCCAGGGGTCTTTGTACCTGCATGGGGCAGCCATGGGCCACGAGGCGGGCCATATAGGGCCCCCAAGAGTTAACCCGACCTCATACCCTGGGCATTTCTGGGTTCCTGGCCCAGAAGTCCAGAAAGGGTTGGGATTGTACTGGGCATTCTCACTGTCGATCCATGCGACTCTCCAGTGCCAGCACGGCGGTCTGTTTTCCATTCCTGAATTTAACTCTGGTCCTCCAATTGAGCAGCCGGCCTGGAGTCCTACCAGGTTCCACTTCCGTGATGGCTTAGATCGGCTGCTCCAGAAACGGAATTTCAGGCCTGAAGTAAAATGGTTTTAATGACCTGGGTTGTTGAGTAGGATACTCGATCTTGCCTCCTGGATGTTCTGTGTTTCTGAAGTGACGTGTGCTCACTGGGAAGACTTAGTGTCAAGGCTACAGCTAGAACTTTGCAGGAGCCTCCTCCCGTCACCTGGGCTGCCTCCCTCTTCCTCCTACACAGACTGTACTTTTCAAGGAATGTTTTAAAAAGTTGTTTCTCCAAAAAGAAAAAAAAAGTAGTTTCTTGCTTCTGACCTGTTTTCACTTACTCTGAAGCCCAGGAACACCGGTTGTCACCTGGATGTGGCCTCATTTCCTTGGGTTACCCCTCAGGATGTGTTGGGTCTCCGGGACAACCCCACTGGAGGGCACCTGTGAAGAGTGGGCAGTGACCCAGCAGGACTTCCCTAGGCTGCAGGGTGAAGGGGGGTGTTTCTCAGGGACCAGGTAGCTAGCTGATAGGTCCCTCCCTCTGTCTGTGGGGCTGCGGACCCATCCAGCTGTGGCCATCCTGCTTGCTTTGCCCATTGTGTCAACCTGGGTGTGTTTGAGATGGGAAAATATGCCATATTCTTGTCATTCCATCCTCCTGAGTGGGATGCTGCACTCCCATTTAATGGTCTCTGTTTTCTGCTCAAGTTGAAGCACCATGCCCTGCATTTGGGAAGCCAGGCCCTCTCTGCACTGGCCAGCAACCTTGACCTTGGAGGGGACAAAGTGTCATCATGCTGCCTGCAGCCCAGGATGAGCTCCATAGACCCTGGTACAGAGAGGTTCTTTTCCGGAAGGTGCTGGGCAAAGCTTCCTGGCACAGCCTGGTGGCTACTGTGGTGACAGCAGCCCCTGCTTATCACCCTGATCCTGAGCTGCCTCTTTCCTTTCTGGTATCTCAGACAAATCCCTGGGCTTAGAGAAATGGTTTGTCCTAATTAACAAAAGCACCCCTTCCTTTTCGGTTACTCTCAAGGTCTGGTCTCCATGCAGAGGATGAAGGCAGCCTCTTCTCAGTCCTCTCATCTTTGGAGACCACATCTGGCTAGGAGCAGCATGGCCAGGTCACTGTGTGGTCACCTTGCACTCTGAGGTGCTCAGAGCCGTGCTTTTCATTCTGGGGGTGGGAGGGGGTCTTAGGAGGGTCAAGAGAGGCGGAGGGCATGTACTTGCCCGAGGCTCTCCTGGTGTCATCTCAGCCTGGCTGGTGGAGGTGTCAGGGGGATGGGGAGATGACGGGGCAGGAGGGACAGCCATCCAGGGAGCACAGTGTGTGCCTGGAATGTGCAGGGGTTGGGGGAGGCCACCAGACGCTGGGACAGGGTGTCCAGAGTAGGAAGAGGAGGCTCAAGAGACTGGGTAGGGGCCACGCACAGGCTCCAGACAGGCCTGGGGAGAGGGTGTTCATTTCCAAATATTCTCTCAGTCTTGTGATACCTGTGTGCCCACAGGCATCTGTGTTCAAGATATAATAATGGCGTTTTAAATAAGTGGAACCTAATGCTCCCGAGCTCGGCTCTGAGTTCCCTGCTGCATCTCCATGGTGCAGGGGCTGGGGTGCTGATGTTCCATACCTGAACCTTCACTTCCCGTGGCTTGCCTGGTGAAGCCTTCTCCCGACTTCCTGAGGCCAGGAGTAAGTGTTGGTTCAAAAACAGCAGGTTTAGTGGGGCTAATTTTTTTTTTTTTTTAATTCCAGCAACTTTATAAGCACCTTTCTTGTTTAGTCATCCATGGCTGAATCCCATTCGGGGTAGCTCCCAGTAAGTCAGCGAGTCCTGGGCAGGGGCCATGGCCCTTTCTGGGCACAGATCTCCTCTTGGATGCCTAAAATACTATGTAGAATTACCAAGGAAATGCACCACACAAAGAGTGAAGCGTTAGAAAGAAATGCGTGACCTCGTAACAGATTTACCATGTTAATGTCTTAAATGATGAGATCTTGCAGCAGATCTAATTGCTGCAATTTTGAAAAAGTGGTGAGCAAAAATGGCCTTTGAAGACAGCACAGCTAGCCTTCCACGTGCTAATGCATATCAGAGTTGATGCCACTCATACTGCTGTAGCTTGTTGCCTGCATTTGTAACTGAAGAAAATGCTAAGTTTTAGTTGCTGGGAATGTGTTCTCTTCTCCCTACTCAAATTCAAGGACAGCCCAAATTTGAGAGGTGTCCTGTGGACTTTCTCCAATGCAGGGCCCTTAGAACCTGCCCTGGGCAGGCGCCTCTCTTAGCTGCTGTGATTGAAGATGCTTCCGGGTCACAGCTTTGGAACAAGGTTCCTCTGAGAGGCAGGTGACCCAACATCTGTGGCTGGAGCAGGCCAGCTGGAACCCAGAGCCTCCTGTGGTGCCAGGAATTCAGAGAGAGGTCAGTGGAGGGCAGGGATGGGTCAGGAGTCAGCGCCAAGGGCCTTGATACCATAATTGAGAACTGTAATGCCTTTGAGACCAATGCAAAAGGCATTTTCTGAGTCTGTCTGAATTAGGCTTCTCTAGAGAAACAAGAACCAATTTGAGGAGGGGGCACTTGTTTTAAAGAATTGACTCATGCAGTCATGGGTGCTGACAAGTCAGAAACGTGTAGGGTAGACTGACAGGCTGGAAACTCAGGGAAGGCCTGACTTATCTCTAGTCCAAAAGTGGGCTGGAGGCAGAATTCCTTCTTCCTCCAGGGCACTTTGATCTTTTTCTCTTAATACCTTTTACTGATTGGATGAAGCCCACCCACTTTATGGAGGGTAATCTCTACTCAGAACCTGCTATTTTAAATGTTAAGCTCATCTAAGAAACACCTTCATCCCAACATCTAGACTGGCGTTTGATCAAACAGCTGGGTTCTGTGGCCCCGCTGAGTTGATACTTAAAATTTACCATTATACCTCCGATGGTAGGTGTGTAAATAAATGAAGGAGGAGAAGGGAGGGCTCCTGCTTACGTGGGATGCTGAGACCAGCAGACAGGAACTGCATTTTATGGCCACCACTATGAAGCTGTGGACAGCGGAGCTGAGCCTGGGCTACAGGCGGGGAATGGGCATCTGCTACTTGAGGAGAAGGCAAACTTAACAAAGCGCCTCTGCCCATGTGGTCAGAGTTAATGTCCCCATGTGAGCAGACAAACCCTTGGGGTGCTTCTGGGGCCACAGTCACCTCGAGGCATATAGCTGGAACATACAGCGAGGTTCATCATGGGTCATCCTAGGCAGACCCGAAATGCACCACGCTCTAGTGAAGAAAGGAGAGCCCTATGTTATCCTAAAAGATCAATGCCCTAAAATGTCAACAGACAGCTGAGAAACTGTGTACTGGTCTTCACACAAGAGGGAGAACGATGCAAGGATGCTGCTGAGCCAGGTGGCAGTGTGGGAGGCGGACAGTGGTGCAGTGTCTTGTCAATGATGAACGTAGTGAAGCTGGTGGCTGTCATGTGGTTATGAAAGAGAATACCTTCACTCCTTTGCTCAGCAGAGCTCCAGCTGCTTCCTTGTTTCTGGGCCAGGTGCGGTGGGTGGGGTGGGACGTCAGCTTTTAGGCAAATACCTGAAGCTTATCTTGTCAATCTGAGGGGAGACCAGTCACTTTTGTTTTTTGTCAGGTGACAAAATGTTTTATAAAAGGCAGCTGAAGGGTTTAGACTTCAGGCTCCTGCATACTTTCAGGGCTGACTAACAGCACAGATCTACAAAGACGTGAGTACCTTGCACAGCTACAGTGGAGGACACTGGTTGGCAGTCGGGGAGGGTGATAGGTATATCTGAAGCCATTGATACGGAAGGAAAGGCAGTCAGTGGAAAGATACATCCTGAAGTGGCAGAAGGCCTGTGCCTCCTTATCTGGGGAGTGCCCTGGGTTCGAATACATGTTTTGCTGCCTACAGAGCCAGTGACCTTGAGCCAAGCTCCTGGTTTCTGGGCCTTGGTTTCATCATCCACCTGAAGCTGGTCCTAGAAGTGTGTGACCTTGTCCACAGGAGGTTCCGCATCAGGATCTAGAGGGCCAGTGGGCACCAAGCACCTGGTGCAACGCTTCCCGAGAGAGGCCAGCAGCCCTGCTGGGGGAGCACAGTGTGGTGACATTTCTCGCTGGGCTGTTTTCTTTGAGGGATGGTTGTCTTTCCTCAGTTGGCTGGTGGATCTTGGTGGATCTTAGGTACCATCTAACCTAAGATCAGTGTCAGTCCTTTTCATGGGATGGGAACCAGGGGGCAGCTAATGAGCATGGAGAGGTGGTCGGGGACAAGTCTTACTTGCTATTTGCCTACTGGGGCCTTGGGCACAGTTTTCAGAACTTCCATATTGAGAATACCCATCTTGAGGATGCTCTCCTGCCAGTCCATTAGTGCCCAGAGTGGGGGTATTCACCATGAGGGGGACAGCAGGCAGAGAGCCTCTCTGCAGCTGGGGTTACGGCTGGAAGGCAGCCAGACCCTGCCCACTGGGCCACAGCAGCGCCTGAGCTGCCAGAGTCTGAAAGTCTAGGCTGTTTCAGGAAGGTCTGTTCTGTTTGTTCAGGTGATAGAGAATTCTCTTGTTCCCGAAGTCTGACACCTGAGCCTGTTAGTGACCAAGCAAGGATCCGAAGGGACCAATCCATTCCTGGCTCTGTCAGTGATGAAACCTGAGCACCTGGCAGCCCCGGATCCTTGTTTGCGGGTACAGGACGCTCCAAGGCTACGGAAGGCAAGTCCCTGACCTGGCAGTTCCCAGGTGCAGGATGTGGATGCAGGAGAGCAGCTTGCTAGTGGGCACTGGCTGAAGGCCATGGGATTGGGGGTTGGGGGACATCAAGCCCGAAGGGAAGGGGAGGCCTCAGCCACAGCTTTTGCATCTGGGATTTGTGCCTGCATCTCCTGGGGTGGGTTTGTGGTGCTTTGCAGGGGCAGATGTTGAGATGGGAGATATTCGAGCTGAGCTAGGTGCTGAAATGTGGAGCATTCAGGCAGCCAACATCCTGCTGTGTCCTGAAGGACTACGCAGCCTAGGTCAAGCCCTCAGCTTCCTCTGTGTCTGATGCTATCTAGGGGGTTGGCATCTCCTCCTCAGACCATGGGCTGAGGACAGGTTCCAGCAGAGTGAATTTAACACTGAGTTCAGCTCCTGTTGTTGATGAGTTTTAGTGAACAGTTAAAAAGAAAAACCATCCCACTCAACATTCGGCTCCTGGTGAGGCCGTGTCAGACAAGCTTTAGTAAAGCACCAGTGTGCTTTCTTGCCTCTTTATTTGCATTTCCTGTTTGTCTCATGGGGAGCTCCAGAGTGGGGTGGGGGAGAGAGAGGAAGAAGGCCAGGACTATACTCCCAAGGTCCTCTCCTTTCTGGAGGGTGGGGCGTTAGGTGTCGGAACAGCACATGGGGCTGGGGTCGCAGACTCTGAAACATGGCACAGGCTTTCTTTGTCCCACAGGGAGACAAAAGGGGAGGGCAACACAGACGGTGAGGTTGTGGGTTTGGCCGTCCGATGGCCACCGCTGCAGGGACGGGTACTAGCCTAGCACGTGGCCTGGCCCTTCTGTAGGCCGTGTTCAGCCTGCAGGCTGTGTGTGCTGAGGGTGTGCAGCAGGTGCCCACGTAGGGCGGCTTCTTAATTTTTTCTATTTGAGGAAAGGCAAACGGGAGAGATGAAATAATGAGGCAAAGGTGCTGAAAGGAGGGCCCAACCCAGGCGTGGGTTGTACTGTTCGGAGAGGTGGCAGTGGTTGGTGGCTCGTGACAGCCATGCTGCCGGCAGCTGTGGGGCATGGGTGTCTCAGGGGGATGTTCTCTGTCGATGGAATGAGGCTCAGTGGAACAGAAGCACTTTAGTATGAGGAAGTGTTTACTGAATGTTTGTCTCATTTCATTACCACAGGGTGACATGCACTTTACAGAGTTTGAATAAACTGTGAAATTGGGGTAAGATTAAGCAGAGTGGGGACCGAGCATGAGCCCTGTGAGGACCCCAGGGCTTGTCTTCCCGTGAGGTTGGGATCAGTTCTGCTGGTGGGTGGGGGACCTCAGCTCTGCCCTGTGACTTCGAGCATCTCTGTCTCCTCATTTTCATCAGTACAATAGTAATGCTGGTAGTTGCATAGTTGAACATGGGAGTGGATTTTGTGACAGAGGCTGGCTGTCTCCAACACCAGAAGTCTTCGTGTTCATTTTGGTAACAGTTTCCGTGGATAGCCCGTACCCAGTAAGTCCATGCAGGCTCCTCTGGCCAGGGCTCAGAAGAAGTCCACCTGCATCAGGCTGTGGGGAGCATGTGCCAGACCCTGCCCTGTGGGTCCCTTTATACTTCCTGCACATCAACGTCCTCTCTACTCTGACCTGATTGGTGCCTGACTCACTGCTTTGGAGCCCTGGGGTGGCCATCATGTGAGCTGACATGAGGGACACAGGGGACCTGGCAGGAGAGTGGTCTTTGTGCCCTGTGGCCCAGGCCCAATTTGTTGGCCAAATCCATGTGTCAGTCTTGGGGCAGCATGTGTTGCAGCTCAGAGTGAGGGGCAGGGGTCGTGGGACAAGGATCCCACTCTCCCCACCCCACAGGGACCATCGTGCCGAAACCAGACGATGTCTGCAAACCCGGTGTCATCTGGGTGGTTGGCATCCATGGAGCACAGACGTGGGAATCTGAGAGACCCTTCAGTGGGGCAGGAATGGAGGGGGTGGGTACTGGGGTTAGAGCTCTCTGCAGCTTCTTTTTGGGAGAGGGGGGGAAAGTTGGTAAGAATTTAGTAGATTTTCATGAAATAGAACTATTTAAAAAAAGAAAGGGGAGTCCTGGCTGCGTCTCTCAGTCGGCTGGAGCGCCTTCCCGCACGCCGAAGGTCGCGGTTTCGGCCCCTGGTTGAGGCACATACAGGAGGCAACCGGCGAGTGTTTCTCACATCGATGTTTCTCTCCGCCCCTCTTCCTCTTTTCTGGAATCAGTAAACATTTCCTCGGGTGAGAGTAAAAAAAGAAAGGAGATAGCTATGACACCAAAGAGCAAGGCTCATAAAAGAAAAATTGATAAAATGCCACTTTATCAGAATTAAGAACTTCTGGGTTTTTTAAAGACTGCTGTTAAGAAAGTGAAAAGACAAACCAAGGACTGGGAGAGAATCTTTGCAAAACTGACCTGATAAAGATCTAGAATATGTAAAGAACTCTCAAAACATGACAAGAAAACAGCCCAGCTGTTTTTTTTCCAAATATTTTGTTTATTTATTTTAGAGAGAAGGGAAGGGAGAGAGAAAGAGAGGGAGAGAAACGTGGATGTGTGAGATAAACATCAACCTGCTGCCTCTTGCACGCCCCCAACCGGATACCTGGCCTGCAAGCCAGGCATGGGCCCTGACCGGCAACCTCTCATTTTGTGAGATGATGCCCAACCCACTGAGCTAGACCAGTCAGGGTGAAAATGACCCAGTTTTTAAAAACATGTTAGAGATTTGTGCAGTTTCACCGAAGAACATATGAGTAGCAGATTAGTCCATGAGAAGATTGTCCATGTTACTAGTCATTAGGGAAATGCAAATTAAAACCACAATGAGATGTTAGTTCATAGCTGTCAGATGGCTAAAATAAAAATCCTGACAACATTAAATGCTGACGTGAATGGGGAGGAGCTGGAACTCTCCTTCATTGCTGGTGAGAATGCAAATGGTACAGCCACTTTGGAAGGTAGTTCAACACTTAATGTATGTGTAAATAAAGTTACACATACATTTACCATAGGACCTAGCAGTCACGCACCTGGGTGCTCACCAGGTGAAACAAAAACTTGTGTCCACACAAAAACCTGTATGTGAATGTTTATGGCAGCTTTTCTTAGTCCCCCAAACTGGAAACGACCCAGTGTCCTCAGTCAGCAAATGTATGAACAAATTGGTGTAATACAGTGGTTAATACTCAGCAGTAAAAGGAATGGACTTCAGTGACAGCAACATGGACGCATCTCAAAGGCATTATGCTAAGTGCGTGTGAGGTCAGCTGGATAAGTGCCCCCAGTAGATGTCTAGGTCTTAACCCCTGGAGCCTGTGAATGTGAGCTCATATGGAAAAAGAATTTTGCAGATGCGATTAAGTTAAAATGAGATTATGGGGGCAGTTATCCAGGATTATCCAAGATCTGCAGGGAGTAGAGGACTAAATGTAATCACAAGTGACTTTATAAGAGAGAGTTGACACAGACAAGAAGAAAAATGATGTGACCACAGAGGCAGAGATTGGGGTGATGCCACTTCAGCCAAGGACAGCTGGAGTCCCAGAAGCTGGAAGAATGATCCTCCCTTGAATCCTCTAGTGCCAGATTTTGCCCCAGGGACACTGATTTCAGACTTCTGGCCTCCAGGACTGTAAAAGACTAAAATTGTTGTTTTAAACCATCAAGTTTGTGGTAATTTGTTACAACAGCCACAGGAAACTAATATAGTATGATTCCATTTACATGACCTCTTTTTTTGTTTTAGGAGTTTATTTTTTTTTAGAGAGAGGGGAAGGGAGGGAGAAAGAGAGGGAGAGTATTCTAAATATGTGAGAGAAACATTGATTGGTTGCCTCTTGCATGCCCCAGCCTGGCCTGAAACTCAGGTATGTGCCCTAACCCAGAATCGAACTGGCAAACTTTCGCTTTGCAGGGTGATGCCAACCCGCTGAGCAAACCAGTTAGGGCTCTCTATCTCTTTTTTTTCTTTTTAAATTTATTGATTTTAGCCCTAGCTGGTGTGGCTCAGTGGATTGAGTGCCGGCCTGTGAATCAAAGGATTGCCGGTTTGATTCCCAGTATGGGGCAAGCAAGAGGCAACCACACATTGATGTTTTTCTCCCTCTCTCTCATCCCTCCTTTCCCCTCTCTAAAAATAAATAAGTAAAATCTTTTTAAAGAAATAAATAACATTTATTGATTTTAGAGAGAGAAAGGAAGGGGGAGAGAGAGAAACATTGATTTGTTGTTCCACTTATTTATTCATTCATTGGCTGATTCTTGTATGTGTGCTGACTGGGGTCGAACCCGCAACATCGGCATATTGGAACGACACTCTAACCAGCTTGGCTACCTGGCTAGGGCTATATGACCTGGAAGAGGTGTAGCCATGGAGTCAGAAATCACTGGAGATGGGGGTAGAGGTGGGGGAGTATGGGCGGGCGTGCCGGATTCCTGCAGAACGGAAGGTTGCATGCACAGCGTGCTGATTGTGTTTACTCGCTGACCCCAGAAGGAAACAAAACATGCGGGAGGGCGTCAGGGCCCCAGGGTCAGGCGATTTGCACCTATTTTTCTAATCCTAAAGGTTGCTTAAAAACTTTTCCCTATGCTTCCAGTGTACCTCCCTGACTTTAGATAGAAACATGTGCTGTACCGGCCAGCGTGTAGGTCCTGATTGTAGCTGCTTGGAGTCTATTTTCCTGCTTTTATGTGTCTGTCCCACAATGATGACTGTGCCACTATTCTCCCAGCCAAGGGGAGGGGCTGCCTTGGGTCCCTGTCCAGGCCCTGTCCAGGTTTCCCAGCTCAGCCCTGAGCTGGCCATGTCCTGTAGACTGGCCTTCTGTGTACATGTCCCAGGCCTTCCTCCGTGTCTGTGGTTTACAGAAACAACACCTCACAGTCACAGACGTCTGAATTCTCCACGTCCTCTGAGTCCAGCTCAGAACCTGCCAGGAAGTCTTAGGGAAGGTTCCTGACAGGCATTTCCTAATCCTCTGCACTTTACTGGAAAAGAGGGGACCGTTGCCAGGAGGTCCGCAGCCAGGCCTTTTCTCGGGACTTTACCTCCCCTTCTTGGCCACACTCCACTCAGGAAGGCTGGGTCTCAGCTCTGTAGAATCACACAGGCTCTCTTTAAGGAGGAGTAGACGCCTTCCCTTCTGTCACTTTCTGCAGGCTCCCCTGGGTCATGGGGGCAGCTAGGCTGGGCCAGATATACGGCGTGTCCAGATATACTGGAGCGTACTGCCCCAGTGGTGTGGACACTGTGTGTAGTGTGCATTTCAGGACTTGGGTGCTACTCCCAACACGTGGCTGGTGGCGGATGTCCCAGGGCTGCGTCCAGGTTGGGCCAGTCCTTGTGTGAGCCATTCTTTCTTTGTGGTCAAGAAAAGACCACAGCGTGGTCTTTTCTGTGTGCATTTTTAATTTTAAACCTTTCACATGGGGATGTTTGCACATAGAAGGAACGGAGACTAATGATAGTCCCCGAGCCATCACCCAGGCTCACCCTCTGTCAGCATCTCACCTACTTTTCTGAACTCTTCCCTGAGGAGCATCTTAAAAACAATCCCAGATAATTTTTCATTTCACCCATGTCCTTTTCTTTTCTTTCTTTTTCTTTTTTTAAAGGGGAAGGGAAGGAGAAAGGGAGAGAAACATCAGTGTGTGGTCGCCTCTCATGTACCCCTTACTGGTGACGTGGCCTGCAGCTCAGGCATGTGCGCTAGATTGGGGATTGAACCAGAAACCTTTGGTTCTCAGGCCGGCACTCAATCCACTGAACCACACCAGCTGGGGCTCACCCACATCTTTTTCAATGACAATACTGAATATCGACAGATATGGACTGGTTTTTGTAGACATGACCTCGGAGCAGCTCTGTGAGATGACTGAGGCCCAGCCCTTGGTACCCTGCTGGCTGTCTCCATGGGGACTTCACGGTGGCTGGGTACAGTCCGGGACATGCAGAATCACTTACAACATGCATGCCAAGTGTGTGGTACCCTGCAGCACTCCATCATTCTTCCTCTTGTGCCATCCACCTATTGAAAAACCAACAGGTTGGTCCTGTGGAATTTTCCACATTCTGCTCCGACAGTCATTACCCACTTGCTTTCCTCAAGGCATTGATCAACTTAGGGCTTCTCAGCCTCAGCCTGTGACTTCTGGGGCACGCTCACTTTTTACTGTGGGGGCCATCCTGTGCTCTGTGGGTTTTGGGCAGTGTTCCTGCCTCCACCCACCAGATGCCAGGAATACCCCCCCCCCCGCACCCCCCTCCCCCAAGTCACGACAACCAAAATTGTCCCTTGGGACAGAATCACCCACAACCATGAGTGTGACCCTGTGCCTCACCCACTGGCTTCCTGTGAACCTGTAGCTGGACCTGGAAGTGGATTTCTTTTCATTTTTTTTTTTTTTAAGATTTGATTTATTTATTTTTAGAGAGAGGGGAAAGGATGGAGAAAGAGAGGGAGAGAAACATCAATCAGTTGCCCCTCATACACACTCCAACCAGGGACTGAACCCACAACCCAGGCATGTGTCCTGACTGGTGACCTTTTGCTTTGCTGGACGATGCCCCACCAACTGAGTCAGGGCCTGGAGGAGGATTTCGTAAGCCACTTCCTGTTGCCTCATCCTCTAAGCCTCTTCTCCATGGGCTGAGATAAGGGGTTTCTGGCCATCTCGAGTTCTTCCTCAAGCATTTGTGCCTCTTCCCATGGGCTACCCATTACCCCGACTGTCACCTCCCAGCACGGTCCCCCTTTTCTTCCACATGCATCACCAACCACCAACTTTTCTGCGCTGCCCTCTTTTTTTTTTTTAATTTTTAAAGGGGAAGGGAGAAAGAGAGGGAGAGAAGCATCAACGTACAAGAGAAACATCAATCTGTTGCCTCTCACACAACCGGGCCTGCAACCCAGGCATGTGCCCTGATAGGGAATCGAACTGGCAACCTTTTGGCTTGCAGGCCGGTACTCAATCCACTGAGCCACACCAACCAGGGCTCTACACTGCCCCTTCATCCAGGCGATGCTCCCCCAGACAGGGAACTGCCACGTGGCCTAATGATTGCAGGGTACAAATGGGCCCTGCCCTATTGCATCAAAGTCTCCCTCACTACCTGGTCCACCAGGCCTCCCTACTTACTCCCTAGCTTGGCTGAAGCGCGGCCCCAGCGGCGATGCTTGTCCTGAGCAGCTCTCAGCGTCATCCCCACTCAAGGCTAGCAGGAGATGGTACGTTGCCATGCAGGGGCCTGACAGGGCCAGCGTGGAGGCTGGGCTTCCTGAGGGCCCTTCCATGCCTGCTGTTTGGGAGACACTGCTCTGGACAGCTCAGACCCTGGGAGTGTATAATCTCTGAGCCTGCGATAGGAATGATGTAATTCCCCAAAGGATCTAAGGAGACCTGGGGCATTGCTGTGTTGTTGCCTGAAGTACAGCCAACTCAGGTACCAAGTGTGACAGGCACAGAGGCAACATTGCCGTGCTTGGGGATATCCAGGGAAGTTACATTACCTGGTGACTTGCTAATTTTGGTCTGAGACCAACCCAGAAGCTGCTGAGGCAACGAGGAAATGGGAAACAGGCAGTGCCCAGGTTAGCCCATGAGACCCTACTGGTCCTGGGATGCCACCTTCTGTCCTGCTATGTAAATGACTTAGCAGGGCTCCCTCTAACCTCGTGAGCTGTCAGCCCCTGCAGGGAGCAGCCAGCCAGGTCACGATGGTTATGTTCCCCGGGGGAGCCCCTGAATTGCCAGGACGGACTGACTGCTGGGGTCTTGGGGCGATGCTGGTCTTGTTGTAAAGGAACCTCTGATTTGGGCTCTGACTGCTGACTAAGAAGGCATTGTTGGTGCCACACTCACTTTCTGGGGGACCCGTGACCTCGACGTCACCCCTGCACCTCTGACACCATCACTGCCTTCCGTTTGCACCATACTTCCTTGCATTTGGTGCTGTGTGTCCAAATCCTGCATTTTGTTATTATCTGTGCCTTAGACTATTAGTGATCTTTTACAGAAATGTAACTTATTCTTTCATATTCATAGATGGGCTCATCATGCCCAGCACTCTTCATTGTCTGTGAGACCCATGTGTCCATTTGGTATCACTTTCCCTCCTCCTGAAGAACTTCCAGAACTTTCCTTGCAGTGGAGATCTACTGCAAACAGATTCTCTCAGCTTTGTCTGGACAAGTCTCTATTCCACTTTCTCTTTCACTGGATATGGAATTCTAGGTTGGCGGTGTTCTACCTTCAGCGCTTTAACGTTGTGCCTGTTACTGTTAATGGCTATAGATAGGTAGCCTGTGGGGAGTCACCCGTGCGTGTGTGGTAGTAGGAGAGAAATGCTCTGTTGGTGACAAGGGCCTGGTCCTTCTGAAGGAATGAGAGACCAGGCAAGCCCATGTGGCCAGGAGCCTGGCTCTACAATAACAGCCAGGCAGTGGCGACACGTACTTGAGGCCAGCCCTCCGGGCATCACAGAGAAAGCGTGGGCTTCCAGTCCTCTCGACTGACCTCTCTGACGCGAGATGTCTCATTCTCTGGGCCTTTAGGGAATGAGCGACGTTGAAAAAAACAGTCTTCCAGATTGATTTACTTGACAGCTACCAAGCCAGCTAAATGCTTCACTGGATGACCCACAGGGAGCACATGCTGAGGGAGGAGGGCAGACCAGCATGTGTGGGTGCTTGGGCTGCCCTGGTGGAGTTCCCCTCCAGGGAGGGGCACCCTTCCTAGTTCCTCTCCCTCCTTACCCTAAATCCACCTAGCCTCATCACCGTCATCACGGCCCCTGTCCCCCGAGCCCCTGGAGCACAAAGGCCTTGCTGTGTGTGAATGGCATACACAGTGCTTGAGTTAACCCTGGCTGACCCCTGTGTAGAGATATGGACCCCAAGAGACCTGGGAGCAAAAGAGCCAAGCCCTACGTGCCCCCTACCACTGTGGTGTCCCAAATCTCTGCTCCTGCTTTGCCCCTGCTGTTCCCTCTGCCAGAAACACCCTTCCTTCCTGATTTTGATGATCGGGTGTCAGCAGAGAACTTGTAGTAACGACAGGCAGGGCCGCTTTGCTTCAGCATTGCCTGTGCTGCGGTGTTCTGATGTCTTCGTTTCCCTCCCACCCACTTTCTATTACTCTTGCGTTAAACATGGCTGACAGACAGGAATCTCTCCGTGCCTGTTGAGGAATTTTCTCTGTGTTCCTGTGATAATGCTCAGAGCCCCCTAGTCTTCAGTGAAGGTGCTCTGTGGGCCTGATCTGCTGATGAGGCACACACCGACCTACTTTCTGTGTCTTTAGCTTTGTCTTCTCTGGAAACATATATAAGTGGACTCAAACAATGCATGAGGTCATATGTTGGTGCCTTTCACCCAGTGGTTTCAAGGTTTGTCCATGTTGTGTCCAACAGGAGTTTGTCCGTTTTTATTTCTGGGTGGCATTCTCTTGTTTCTCTGTCTACCAGCTGATGGACATTTGGGTTGGTGCCACTTTTCAGATACTAAGAGCAAGTCTGCTGTGCTCATTTATGTATAAGTTCTGGTGCACTTGTCCTTTCTCTTGGTTAATTCCTAGGAGAGTAATTGCTGGGTCATGTGGTAATTCTGTGCTTGACCTTTTAAGAAACTGCCAGACTGTTTTCGATAGCAGCCACATGGTCTGTGTTCCCACCAGCCTTGGACGAGAGTTCTGGGGCGTCGTTTATCTTTATTGTTCTAGCCGTTGTGATAGGTGCACAGTCTGTACCTTCTCGATGGGTAATGACACTGAGTGGCTTCTTACCTGCTTAGTGGCCAGTTTTTCATCTCTTCTTTTCATCTCTTTAACCTACTTCCAGGCAAAGGCCATATAAATTGCATCTCTAAGGACCCTGCCAGACGGAGACCCCCACTGGTGTTGTGCTTCTCATTCTCTGACCAGTGGCCCAGGGAAGGGTCAGGTCAGGTCAGGTCATGGTCATGGGTCGGGTCAGCTGGTCCTGAGTCTGCTTTGGAAGGAGCCTGGCCCCTGTCTTAACAGCACCAGGGCCTCTGTGCCTGCAGAGGCTGGTTCCCAGTCCTGGAGCAGGACAGGGGACTGGAGGATGTCCCTTTCTTCTAGCCTAGCAGTGTCGGGGGATGGCTTTGGAAGTGTGGGGTGGTTTGTGGGGCATCAGATCCCATGGGGTAAGGGCTAGTGCATAGAGTGACCCCTCAGGTCAGCTTCAGACAGCAGAGTCCTTTGAGGTGGTTGGCAAAAGCAGGGGTTCCTGGTAAAGAAATGATGCATATGTGGCCCTCATGTCCAGGCTGACTGAGCTGTCTCCCTCACATGCCCACAGCCATCAGCCCAGCAGCTGATGGACCCATGGGCTCCAAAAGGTCAGCCACCTATTAAGTCCTGGCCTGTCTGTTGGTTTGTTTTCCCCATGAGGGTGGAGCCACTCCACGACCCCACCTCCTCAGGGCTTGCCGTGGTCCTAACATTCTGGGTGGGAGGCTGACAGGCAGCCACTCAGGGAGGCACTAGGGTGGGGGCATGGGGGTGAGGAGTCTCCCTTACTCTGAGTGAGGCAGGGTGGAGGCCAGAGTGGTGGGCTCAGGTGGAGGTGGGAGAGCACAGTCCCCTGCTGCCATGTGAAAGAGGTTGGGAGGGCAGGGGACAGGTTGGCGCAGAGGTGGATTTGGATCACGTGGGTTTAGGGGATGAGGAAAGGGGTCATGGTGATGAGCTAGGACCACGCTGTGGGGTGGTATCTGCTACACAGAAGGTGGGTGCTCTGGGCCCAGGGTTGCAAGGGAAGGTGTGGTCCTCTATCTGGATCCATGTTCTTTCCGAAATTCTCCCAGAAGGCTGATCTCTGAATAGCTGAAGCTTTTAAAGTACTTATTTTGAGTTTTCCACTATATATAATTTTACGACATTTGGAAATTCTGCCACCCCAAGCACAGTGACAAACTGCTCTGAAACTGTGACACTGGAGCTGGGCAGGCGTTGGGCTACATCCTGCCAGTGGTGAGGGGCCAGAGTTTCCTCATCAGCCTGCCTCCTGGCCAGTCGTGCTCACCCGCCCTGACTTCCACTTGGAGGTGGTGTCTGTGAGGCAGGGTGGCCTGGGCTGATCATGGAGACCAGTGAGGGGCTACCCACTGCCTGTGTCCCCACTCTTGCCACTCCTGTACCCTCAGCAATCAATACCATTCAGGGAACTCCTATTGATCCTTCAAAACCCTGCTTCGGTGACCTTTCCTATAGTTTTCAGACACGTGTGTTTTCTCTTACCTTTCTTGAATGCATGGTTGTTACCGTGCTGCTTGGATAACTGGAAGTGAGGCTCTGGATCTCCAGCTGTCTTTATTTAGCATTTTCCTCCTTTGCTTTTTTGCAGGATTCTGTTTCACTGAGACCATCAATTCGATTTCAAGGAAGCCAAGGGGTGAGTTGTTTTCGTGTTACTCATATTTGGAATTGTGGAACTGGTGCGGTCTGGGGCTTGTCATGACTCGTTGGGCACAGCAGTAGTTGGGTGCAGTATTTGGTCCTATCCACCTCCATTCCAGGCCATTCCCCAGGCTGAGCTCCATCTCTAGATGTACCCAGGCTGGTCCTGGGACCCCGCTAGCAGATTTGTACCTGGCTCCCAGGCCCCCAGCCTCTGTTCTGACCTGATCTCTGTGCTAATTCAGTGCTGTGGCTCAGAACCCAAGCAGTGTCCTCTTCTGGGAGGGCATTCGTCTCCCCTGTGGACCCACGACCATGGGTGTTTGCTTTTTGGTACTGGGTTGGGGGATTATAGAAACTCAGCACCCTCATTTTATTTTGACGTGTACTTTATTCCAAACGACCACATTTACAGAAAAATTGGGGAATGAAAGAATGGGCAGATTGTTCATAATCCTTTCCCTCCAGCCTTAGGACTACCCCCCAGTACCTCCCACCCACCAAACACCCATTGGAACACTAGTTTTTCTTCTAGTCTTTATTGCAAGTCTTTTGTTTTTATGAAGAGTTGCCACATGTGTCTAGTCAGTTTCCCCCTGAGAGCCAGCTGTGGGTTCTGGCCAGCCAGGGTGTTCCAGACAGGGAGCCTCTAGGAAATGTGCATGTCTGCGTGCACAGATACAGTGATACCAAGATACGGTTGTGGGGCGGGCAGGAACCAGTACCACAATCCACAGCGGGGGTTTCTTTCCTCAGAGAGACTGAGTTTCCCTCTTAAGACCTTCACCTGATTGGGAGAGACCCACCCAGGCCATTGAGGTTTCTCTCCTTTGCTTAAAGTGAGCTGGTCATGGATGTCCCCGTGTCTACAGAACTCCTCCACACACACCCAGATTAGTGCCATGGTGTCATAGGAGCTGCGGCCTGGCTAGGGAACGCACAAACTGACCATCACGTCTGTACCATTCAAGGTTGGCAAGACACCCCAAAAGGCCCAGACAGTCCCCACCCCCTGTGCCTCCTCAGTAGCATCTGTGTCTTGTGGTTACCCTTTTGCCACCTTTCTTTATTTTTCTTGGGACATTTCTGAGGTATTGGCAAGGCTGGCTTGGACTTGCTGCCATACTGACCCCATGGTACCTGCCGGTGGCTATGGTCACCCTGTGCCCTCAGCAGCTGTGGGAAGATGAAGCCAGTGCACTAAAAGGGCCACTGTGGTCAGTATTCACTTTTCAGCAAGACTCCATACAGCCACTCACAGATGCTCCATGGGTTCTCCTGGGCCATGCCTGCCTTATGTCTCCCAAATTCCTGTGGAAAGCCTGAGAGACACATTCATTCCAGATGTGGGGTCCCACCACCTTAATTTTAGAATCATGCTTTGCCTGCTTTTTCTTTCTTCTGGGCTTTCTTTTGCCTAACAGAGTTTTTAGAACATTTCGGTGTGCTGCAGCTCCAGGCAGGCCAGGCCACAATTCTTCACCAGAAGGCTCTTCCCTGTGTGGGCCGTGTGAGGGGTGGGGTGGGCTGTGTGCCGAGGCGGGCACTCTTCTCCCGCAGCTTGCTACATGGGTTCAGGCTCTGGGTCTGCCTCCGTGACACCTATACCTCCTTCTCCTCATCCTCCTGGGCACTGATGGGACGTGACCCCTTCCTCCCTGTCAGGTGTGAAGGGCCTGGTCTGGTGCCAGGCTTCACATTCACCGTCACTCAGCCTGGCAGGGAGGAGGCAGGGCACCTTGGCTTTCCCCTCCCACTTCTTCTGGTCTCTCCATTGCATGTACACAGCTGTGCCTGGGTGTTCCCAAGAAGTAAGGAGAGTGTTTTGCCCTGTGCACCACACCTGAAAGGTTAGAGATGGAGCAGGAGGGCAGCGGAGCTGGACGGAATGTGCTCATTTGGGGTCTTGGCTGACTTGATGTTCAGGGACCCGATCTCCACAGACCCATGAAGCTGACAGACTGAAGATTGAGACCCTATCTGTAGGCTCCTTAGCTCGGGGACCTTAGCCAGTTCTCTCTCTCTCCCTCAGCCTCTTCACCTACCACCGGATGGGGACTTTGTCCACTTAGAGGGTTGCGTGCAAATTCACATGGCTTTAGGAAGTCCAGTGCTCTCCCTACAGCCCAGGATGAGCTCCTGGTGCTCTTCCTCCTCAAATGTGAATGTGGCGCAGCTGACAGAGGGTTAGCACACCTCCTCGGTGGGTGTTGGGCTCATTGCGGCCACTAAATCCAGGCTGTGTAAATGTGCAGCTGGGCCCCTTGTTGACTGGTTCCTTGGGACATTTTCCCAGAGTTGGCAGGGCTGGTCTGGGCTTGCTGCCAGACTGGCCTCATGGCGCCCTCTGGTGGCCACAGTCACCCTGTGCAACAGTACCGCATTCACCACATTGCCTGGAGAGCTAGGCCCCACCTGAATGTGTCTAGCCTCCAGGGCTATATGTGCTGAAGCAAAACACTCACCTGTCCATTTGCTGGGTATATGTTTATATCTGTGTTTTCTGCACTCTCAGGAGCACTGAACCAGCTGACTGGCCTTCTGCTATCAGGGGGCCACTTCTGAGGTGTTGACCCCTGATTGCTGGTGAAGCACCCCTACATGGCCAGCCCCACTCCAAAACTCTTTGGTTGAAAAGGGGAGAGGTTGTGTTTTGTCTAGGGCACTTCAGGGTCTTGACATTTGCCTGGGCTGTGGTGGGAACCTGAGCTGCAGTTTCTAGAACAAGGTCTGACAGGACGGGTCACAGGCCTTTGGCCAATGTCTATGTGTTTAGGAACCATGTCTGTTAGGATATGCTCAAGATTGATTCACGAGTGCTTTTGGTTGTGTCGGTGGCAACAGGGACTATTTGGAAATACCTAAAAAGTATCTATAGATTGGGAGTTTTGGAGTCTGGAGACATCATGCACCAGGGTTGAGCAGACCCCAGGAGCCTATGGAGGGGAGGTAAGGGCAGGCCATTGCTTTTCTGAGCCCCATGAAGACGGAAGAGAAGAAAGTGCTTAGAAAGGGCCTTGGGTATGGGGTTGGGGAAGCGCAGCCCCTGCCAGGCCAGCAAAAAAGGCTACTTTGTTCCTAGAAGGCGTGCTCAGCCACAGTAGTAATTCTTTTTCCCCACAATGGTTCCCTGGGAGTGGAAATGATGAAGAAAACTGACGGTCCCCGAAAACCCCTCTGGCAGAGGGGACCTGGTCAGTGGTGTTTGGCTTCCATGTCCACCTATTTCTTCTTTTTGCCTGAACGTCTAGTGCTGTCCCCCACCATGTCACTCCCGCCCCCACCTGAGACTTGATTTGTCTCCAGAGCTCCCACCTGCACTGCACATGATGACCTGGGAGGGGGGGCTGAGGGCGGGGACAGTGGCAGTGGCTGACTTGGGGCAGATTTCAAAGGGAGGAGATGGTGAAAGCCTTTTGGCCAGGGCTCCACTGACCACTTCAGGCCTCAGGCCTCAGAGGCACTCAGGGTAGGTATCTGGGATGAGATGTATGTGTTTACTGCTCCAGTTCATCACATAGACACTTGCCTCCACCCTCGTAACCTGTTGTCACCGTTACCATCAGATGTAGCCACATGGTAGCTCTGGGGCAGAGAGCAGCCGAGACTCCGTCCCGAGGGCACAGCCATGGCTGCTGCATTTCAGGCCATGTCCTAGACCACAGGCCACGATCTCCTCTGGCAGAGACAGTTTCGCATTCCTGGGCCGTCTGTGCCAGTTGGCTGGTTCCCAGAGATTGGTAATTATTAACTGGCAACAACTGTTTAACCAAAGGATTCCATAGCAGTGGTGCCATGAGGCTGGGGAGGGGCTCCCAGCGTATATTCCCCCCCTACCCCCCAGCTGTCCTGAGGACACCGGTCACAAGCACTGTCTGTGTGTGTGCATGTGTGTGTGGTTTCCCCTGTCACTAGCAGGACCAGGCTCTCCTGAATGTTGGTTTCAAGCTCTGTGTCACCCACTGTCCTGTACAAACTGGCCTCTGGCTCTGTGCTGGGCTCTCGCCTACCTTGGAATGAATTCTGGAAGTGTGGGCATATGTGCCTGGGTGGAAAAGGCTCACACAGAGTGAAAGGGTCACAGTGAAGAGTCCCCCACGCCCTGCCCGGGGGGAAGCACGGTGGCTGCTCCCTACACAGGCTTGGGTAGGGCACCTGCAGCGTGGTGAGTGGGCCTCTATGCACACAGCATGATCCGACCATCAGCTCTCTGCCAGGCTGCAGGGGTGTCCCGGAGCTGTCACAGGTGGGCTTCCTACACCCATGTACTCAGGCAGGCATCCCCTTTGTCTTGATCCAGTGTGGGCTGTGCTTGTCATGGCGGCGGCTGCACAGTAGCAGAGTTCTGTTTTGCAGCTGGGGCCAGCATGCATCCTTCCCACCTGCCTGCCTGGGTGGGGCTACACGAGCTGGCAGGTGGGGTAGGTAGGGTGGGACGTACCAGGGCCACGAGAACCTTGGGGCTCAGGCTGGACCCCCCTCTCTTCCTCTCAGGGGTGATAACCCAGTGGAGACTGACAACCCCTACAGCCACTGCTCCCTGAGCTGAGACAGAAAGATACTGCCTGAGGAGACCAGGTCTCTCCAGACCAGGACTGGGTTAGGGAGTGGATCAGAACGGGCAGGGACAAGCCACCCACATTGGGCTCAGGTTCCCTGGAAACCCCTCCTCGTTACGCTGCCTAGTGCATGGGCTTCCCGTGTGCTCTGGGTGGCTGTGTGCACAGAGTGCACCCGGCTGCAGCTGAGTCTCCCTTGCGACTTCACAAACCTCGTTCACAGCCTCAGGGCTGTGGATGGACACTCAGGTAGAATCTGTATCCCCGTGGAGGAGGTGGAGAGGAGGTCACTAAGCAGGAGCAAGACCAGAGTGTCTTGGCTGCCCAGCATGCCCTGCTGGCTTCTGACACCCATCTTGTCTCATTTCACCTTTAAGGGTGCTCTGTTTAGGGGGTGGAGTCCCTGCCTCCATTTGCATGTTGAGTGCTCTGTACTCCCTTGGGTCCTGTCACTGGCAGGAAAGCAGAGGTGTGTTTTGAAGGAAAGCACTAGCATCTTCTTGCCATAAGGGTCACATTGTGTGGACGGGAGGGATCCAGCAGCTGTCCTGTGCCATGGTCCTCTCCATGCTTTGGACTCTTGGTGACACTGCCCCCATAACCATCTCTGTGCAGCACATCGCCATCCCCCAGCCTGACTGCCCCTCAGAGGCTAGGACCTTCTCCTTCTACCTCTCCAACATTGGCCGTGACAGCCCCCAGGGCAGCTTCGACTGCATCCAGCAGTACGTCTCCAGGTGAGACCCAGAGGCACAGCCTGCCTCCCACCTCTACCCTGGGCCCCTCCCCCCAGCTCAGACCGCTGTGCAGTATTTGCCCACCACTTCCGGCCCCGTGCCCTCTTCTCTCAGATGAGCCCCCTGACTCCTTTCAGTGTGTCCAAGGGTGTAGGTCCTGGCATTGTGCCTTTGACCCAGGGGCCTGCGCCTCCTTGTTTCTTCCGGGTCAAGGTGTGCCCTGTGGAAACTGTGTAGCTCCCTCAGTGCTGAGGCCTGTTTCCTGGCAGGGGATGAGCGGGGTGGGGGGCTTGGGACCCAAGACCACATCTCCCTGTCCCCCAGGTATTCATCTTGGTTCCTGGCCCCTTGTCTTACAGCCATGGGGACATACACCTGGACTGCTTGGGTAGCATCCAGGACAAAATCACAGTGTGTGCCACTGATGACTCCTACCAGAAGGCACGGCAGAGCATGGCACAAGCTGAGGAGGAGACGCGGAGCCGGGGTGCCATTGTCATCAAGGCCGGAGGCCGCTACCTAGGTGAGGAAGGGGACCTGGGGCTCCAACCGTGAGGGGCTCCACTTGTCAGCAACCGTTGGGAGAGCAGGAGGCATTCAGAACCCATCCAGGGCAGGAGCAGGAGCGATGGGTGGCAGAGGTGTGGTCCGCCCCTGCGCAGGACCAGCCAGGTCCATGTCAGGTCAGGAAGAAGGTCCTGCTGAGTCAGGTGGGGGCTATGCTGTCTGCTGCCTCCAAGCCCCCAGGTGGACTCAGGGCCCAAGAACTAGAGGAATTTGAACCTGCAGCCTCGGGGGCCTTTACCTGCCAGGGACGCAGACGTGCTCCGTGAAGACAGGGTTGCCACATTTCCTCTGGCTGCCACCTCGCTCATCTGCCCAGCTGACTCCTCACCAAGGCTGAGATGGCCGGCCTGCTGCAAACTGCCAGACGCACCCCACAGTGGCCAGCTACTGTGGTGGGGCCGGTGAGGGACCATCAGGTTGAGACCTGGAAGGACAGGCCTTGATCCCTGCTTGCCCTGAAGGCTCTAGCAGCTCAGCATCTGCTTGGAAATCATTTTGGTGAAGTTGAGACACTGACAACATTAGAAATTGGGAGAAAAGTTATAGTTTATTCAGAAAGCTCATCATCCTGCTGTAGCCTTCTCATCTTCCGGACCTAGACAGAGTCGAGGAGTTACAAGAATTTATTGCCAGGGAAAGAGAGCCATTAGGCCGGAGAGGCAGGAGCCAGCCTACAGCAAACAAGGACCTCAATGGCTTCATGGGGTTTTTCTTTTTTAAGAAATGGCAGGTCGGCTTCAAATCCCCCCCCCCCGCCCCAAGAAAGCCTGGTTTCCTTTGCTTAGCAGTGGAGGGCTGAGCCCCGGTGGACAGGGCCACTAGCCACTGGGACCAGAACCAGAAACGCTTCACAGCCTCAGGGCTCTTTTGCCTCAAGATGCTCTTTTGCCTCAAGATGCGCACATAGACCTTCATACAAATCGTAGTAAACTTCTGGGTCCTTGGCCGAAAACTTAGTCAAGATTTATCTTATTGGACCACTTTGTGTATACGATGAGGGTTTTTGCAACAGTTTATGTTCTGATGGAAACACCTGGCCTCTTAGGATGCTGACAGGCACTTCTGGCTAGGCCTGGTCTATCTGCACCCCATGTCAGCCTGTCAGCTGGGTTCTCTAGGGACAGAGTCAGACCCTGAGGACTCAAAAAACACTTCTTCCTGTGTTAATCTGACAAATCGGATTTGAGGGGTAAGAGCAAAAAGAAGTCGTCATGGAGATTTTTGGCCCAAGGGTTCTGGGTATGCACTGACCTCACTCAGCCATCCACATTCCCTTGGTATCAGGGGCACTGTCCAGGACGGAGTTAACGACTTCCTCCCTCAAGAGCGGTGGTCACTGGCTCAGTGGAGGGGGTAGCCACGCTGGACCCCATAGTCCACCAGAAAGATGGGGAGTGGCGCACTGCCTCCAGGGCTCCAGACGCAGCCACGTCTGCCTGAGGGGCAAGCACTTGGAGCCGCAGCTGGGGAGCCGCTAACGTCCCAGGTTCTCCAGAGCAGCTGCCCAAACGGCCAGCACCTTTATTCCCTTCTTTTTTATAAAAGCGAATGGCACATCCCATGGGGCTCTTGGCAGGTCAGGCCCCTCCTCCCCCACTTAACATCAAGAGAGCTCATAGATCAGCCCCCTCTCCCTGTGGTGGTCAGTGTTTTTGGTCCCCAGGATTTAGGTTGCCCATGATGAAGTCAGTTATAGCCCTAAACGTGCTTATACTTCTGCCACTCTCACTTCTGAGCCTGCAGGTGCCCAGTGAGTTGTATGTGGTCAGCAGGTGGCGCTCTCAGCCACTCTGGGTCCCCACCAAGCAGGCTAAGTGGGACATGCTGGCTTGGCTGGAGTGTGGTGCTGTTGGCCATCGCTTTCCACACTCAGGAACTTGGCATCAGCCCCTGGGCACTGGGACACTATGGTCACCCTCTCTCCTCCTCCAATCCTTAATTTAACACCCTGGTTCTCGTTGTAGGCAAGAAGGTTCAGTTTAGGAAACCAGCCCCAGGGGCGACAGATGCTGTGCCCTCCCGGAAGCGGGCAACTCCCATCAACCTGGCAAGTGCCATCAAGAAGAGTGGCGTTAGCGGGGGTGGTGGGGTGTCTCAGAGACCTTTCCGTGACCGGGTGCTGCATCTTCTGGCACTGAGGCCCTACCGGAAAGCCGAACTGCTGCTGCGGCTACAGAAGGATGGCCTGGCCCAGGCAGACAAGGACACGCTGGACAGCCTCCTCCAGCAGGTGCATGCTTACCCAGGGCTGGCTAGGGTGGGGCAGGGTCCAGCCAGCCTTTGAGCACCCTCTGCAGTTGTTTTGGACACAGAGTGGGCTGAGAGTATGGCATTTACTGTCTGGGGGCTTATGGGTCAGCTCAGAGAGGCCAGTGCTGTGCTCCATGACATCTGCTAACAAGTAGGCACAGAAGATCCAGGACTCCAGTTGCATGAGTGTTGTAGAATTGAGTGAAACCAGGGAGGCACACTGTTAGTTAGCGAGAACTAGGGCTCCACAGTTAGGTGGGCCTCCCTGCCACTCACCATCTGTGACTCCGGGCAGGAGGCTTCACTTCTGAACCCTCCAGTTTGTATATGTGGCTGGGGCATGACTGCAGCACCTCTTGTGGGGACCAGGGCTTACCTGGCAGGAAACTGGTGCTGACAGGTGGAACCTGCCACTGAAAAACAGCCTGTGCTTTGGAGCAAGAGCAGTGAGGCCAGCCACCGTCCCGAGGCCCTGCTCTGGCTCCCAGGGCTCTAGGAGGCAGCTGGAGGAACTGGGAAGTGAGTGGCTTGCCCTGGCTTCACCTCAAGGCCATGTGGATGATGCTTCACTGTGTTGCCGTGAGGGCAGTCCTGCCAGCAACCCAAGGAGGAGGTTCGGTCAGACCTCTCCAGGTTTCCCTCCACCAGCTCACCTGCCCTTCCTACTTTCCGCCTCCGAGACTCTGGGCACTCAGCCAGCACCTCCTGTCGCAGAAAGCCCATGCCGAGATGGCAGCTGTGTCTGAGGATGAATTTCCACATTTGCCGAGTTCTTCAGCGGGCCTCCAGGTGTTCATTTTCCCCTTCCTCATTGCAGCCCGAAGCTCTTGTGAACCACACGTTTGGTAGGAGGATGTCTGCACCCGTGCTCTGCCTGGGGTCCCTCATCACACACCCCCACCCCCTAGCCGAGAGTGCGGCAAAGGGCAGAGGTAGAGAGAAGAGGCCTCTGCGATCTTCCCCTGTTGGAAAAGATAAAGCTTCAGTCCATGCGTGGTTGCAGATCTGGGCTTGGGGCCAGGCCCACCCATAGTCGCTGAGGGCCCATGGGCAGGTGCCTCCCCACCCTTTGCCTAGGAAGACATCTCCTGTGTCCCAGAGCCTTGGTACTTGTTGACACCTCACACCACCAGGACATTGGGGGCTCCCACCTGCACTCACTGGGCACCTCTCTGTGGATTTGGCCTCCTGAGGCCCCATCCCCGGATCATGGGTCATGCTGGCAGAAACCGAGCAGCAGTTTTTCTTCCTGAGAGTTCAAGAGTTGGCTTGGAGGCTTGCCAAAGCATCCGGAAAGCTCCAGAACCAGGAACTACCTTCCCAGGGGACTTGGTTCCTTAGATAGTCAAATGCATTGGCCTTATGCTTGGGAATTAAAGGGAAGCGTACAGAAGACCCTTCCCCTGGCCTGGGCACCCCAGAGCCGTTTTCTGTAGCATGGGGAGATCCAGGCAGGGGAGTCTGACAGAGCTGTCAGACGTGAATCAGGACTGAAGACACTGGTGGGGCCCACGCCTGCCAGTGGACACGCCTGCAGCCCTCACTTCTGTCCAGCTGGGCTCTCAGCCTCTGGTGTGGCATTTTTAGGAATGCCCTCACTCTTGCCCTCCCCTCTTGCCTGGAATGAAGAAGAAACACGAGAGCTCCTCAGACGCAGAATGTGAAACTTCAGCTGACTGAGCACATGGTCGCCCCTGAGGTTTACCCTCAGAGCAGCCCTCGGGCACAGCAGGACGTCGGGCTCCGTTTTCTGGAGAGACGGGTCTAGAGGTGCTGATGTGGACTTGCCTGGAGCACCTGCCCTGTTTCTAATCCCTGGGTGCTCTCATTGCTCCAGGCCTTTCTGGAGCCAGAGAGGCACCGTACTGGGCTCTGGCATCTCTGCTCAGCTTGGGCTGGCAGTCTCCCGGAGGCATCCCAGCCAGCGTCTGCAGGCAGAGCATCCTGCTTCAGTTTCTCCTGAATGGCCCCATCTCCCATGTACTTCTGTGTGCACGACCCAGCTAGTTCTCCCCAGTGATGGTGGGAGTGCAGCAGGACCCTGTCAGCTTGGGGAAGGGGAAGGCCTCTGGGAATCCTGTGGGCTGTACCTTGCCCCAGCCGGCCAGCACCCCCCGTGTGACCAGGGACTCGGATGAGCAGCTGCACTGCTTAGGATGACGAAACTACACCACTCAAAGGAGCCTTCTCTCTTCCCTCTGTGGAAACATTTGAAGCAGAGGTTTAAGGCATCTGTCTCCAGTGCTGGCTGGGCCTCAGAGAAACCCATAGGCTGTCCTCCTGGGTGGGTGTGTTGATAGATAGGATGTACTTCTGGAGAGCATTTAAGCAAAATGTATCAAAAGCTATAAAAATGTTCAGAGCTTTTGACTCACTAATCCCACTTCTGGGAAGCTGGCTGAAGAAAAAAAACATTGCCCGCATGGAGAAGCCTGTACACAGTGATGTCTGTTTTTGCTGCAGAGGAATTGGAAGTGCCTCAGTGTCCAACAGTGGAAAAATATTTGAATGAATCACAGTGTGGCCATTTGGTGGAATATTACTCAACTGTTAAAAATGCTCCTTGTGGAAATTGCTGTGACATGGAGTCCTCTTAGAACCCAGCAGTTGGGAGAAATAGTAACATACAGCTTACACGTGTGCGAGCAGGAGACCAGGGCACCCAGCGCACTCAGACAGCCACAGAAGTACCCGCTTTAGGGCAGTGGCCTTCACAACTTTAAGCACCCTTAAGGCAGATGTTTTAAATCCATCTTTGAAAACCATCTTGAGGCCAGCTCAGCCTTTGTTAACGAAGGGGAGCAGAGCTGGCCGCTGCAAGGAGGGTGGGCTTTGTCTGGCCCCTGGGTGCCCCCCTTACCCGGCATCTCCAGCCTCAGTCTACTCTGTCCCGGGAGCTGCAGATCCTAGCGGGGGTGGCTTCATCCATTCAAGCTGCTGTAACAGTCACATCGACTGGATAGCTCAAACAACAGACATTTACTTCTCACAGCTCTAGAGGCTGGATGTTCAAGACCAAGGTGCCGGCAGATTGGGTGGCTGGTGAGGGCCTCCTTCCTGGCTCATAGACAGAATCTTCACACTGTGCCCTCACATGGCAGAAGGGGTGAGGGAGCTCTCTGAGCCTCTTATAAAGACCAATCCCATTCGTGAGGGCTCACTCTTAGGACCTAATCACCTCCCAAAGGCTCCACCCCCAGATACTACCACATACCATAACATGAATTTTGGGTGGATATACACGTTCAGTCCATAGCAGGGGGATAGGCTGGTGATGGGGTTCATAAATGGCAGCTCTGCCTTTTGGAACTATTCTGGCCCCTAGCAGTAAGGTGTATATGTCTGGACCTAGTGCAGAAGAGCTGGGTGTGGGGTGCTGCCCTCTTCCCTTCCAGGTCTGTCCGTTTTCCTCCATGTCCCCTACCCTCCAGGCTTGTCACAAGGTGACACTGCCTTTGTGTTGCAGGTGGCCAACGTGAATGCCAAGGATGGCACATGCACACTGAAGGACTGTGTGTACAAGGATGTGCAGAAGGATTGGCCCGGCTACTCAGAGGGGGACCAGCAGCTACTAAAGCGCATGCTTGTCAGGTAAGGCCACCTCCCCTGGGCCTGGGACAGATCTCATCCCCAGAATGCTGGGGTGGCCTCGCCTAGTCCCAAAGTCCTCAGAGCCAAGAGCCGGATGGAAGGGTCCATGGGAACGCTCTGGCCCCTTTCCCCACTGCCTGGGCAGCCCACCTTGGCCTCCCGCGGCGGGGAAAGGCCGGCTTCTGATGTGTCGGGTAGAAGGCATGCGTCACTTTCTAACACCATATGCCCGACAAAGGCCTCAGTCCACCCAGACTTTTTCCACTGCCCCCCTCCCTTCCCATGAAGCTTCTTCTCAGAACCTGCGAGTCCCCAAGGGCTTCTGCTTAGGAGACTGTGCCTCCTCCTTAGAACCATTTAACAATATGAAGCAGGGAAAGTTAAACAAAGCTCCCCACAGACGTGACTAAGCAAGTTAATTAAACACATCCCCTCTAGGGTTAATTGGAACCAGACATTAGGAGTGGCCTACAGGGTTCTGGGAAGAGTGGGTGATTTCTTATTGATTGGTGCCCAGCCCAGGGGCCAGTGGATTGCTGATCACCCATATTTTTGTCGTGTATAATGCACGCTCCTTTGTATAATATGCACCCATGTTTTTGGCCCAAACTTTCAGGGAAAATCATTTTAATTTTTTAATTCAGTTATTTATTTATTTACATTTAGATAACTTGTTTTTTGTATCGTAAAGGAATTTTAGCATTTATTTTTGAACATATTATGGTACAAGAAACTTTATGTAACAGATAATTACAAAATACAAGATACAAGGCATTTCAGGCACTACCCATGTATAATGTACACTCTTATTTTTCCTTCAAAAATTTGGGCAAAATGCTCATTATACACAACAAGATGCGGTGGTACTAAAGTGATTTCTCATGGACTTTACAAAGGGTGTTTTTTTGTTTTTTGTTTTTAAGTTCAGATCTTTAAAGCAATAATTGCATCTGGAAAGCAGAACTGAGTTGGGGCCCTGTAGTTGAACCCTACATTTCTCCTCAGCCCTGCCTCTGCTCTGGCTGTCTGAGGTGTCTAGGTGCTGGGGAGCTGTGAGGAGAGACTGTCTCTGTAGAAGGGACACCCTTTCCCATTTCCCCTCTCTGGTGGTCTTCTGTTGCCCTAGCTAAGCATGTCAGGTTGTCACTGCTCCCTTCCTGCAGATATTTTCGTTCGTCACAGTGTTGAAATGGCTGGTTACCCCCACCCAGTTGCTTTGAGGTGATGAGGGGCACTTAAGGGGCCCAGCAAGGCTGCTCCTGTCTGTCTTTCCTTCAGAACCTCTCACCAAGTACCCTAATTTCTAGACCCCAGGGCCTTGTCCTCACTGAGCTCCCAGGAAGGGGCATGGCTGAGAGCAAGTAGCCCCTCAATATGCGTGTTTGTAAACAAGTGTGTGTGCACGTGTATGTGTGTTTGGTTGGTAGGAAACAGCAATCAGAGGTTCCTCACCCGGCCCTGTGCACATCCATGTGGACAACCTCGTAGGTGATATAGGGGTGGCGGGGACGCCGTGGCCCTCGTAGTCTGAAAACTCTCCCTGTCCTTCCTCATACTTCCTCTAATTCTGCCACTGGGGCACTAAGCTCTTAGACCCTTCCCGTTGTCTTCCCTGTTGTCTTTTTTCTTTTTTTTTCTTTTTGGAGATTTCTCGGGCATCTCCCATCCGGTCTTTTTGGCCATTGTTTCTAGTTCCCAAGGGTCCTTCCTGTTCTCTTTTTGTAGCATCATGTTTGTGTCAATGGGAGTGATGTCATTTTTAATCTACTTTTAAGGATATTTAAAAAACTAATAGCTTTATTGAGCCCTGGCTGGTGTCACTCAGTGGATTGAGTGCCAGTCTGCGAACTAAAGGGTCACTGATTCGATTCCCAGTAAGGGCACATGCCTGGGTTGGGGGCCAGGCCTCCAGTAGGGGGTGTGCAAGAGGCAACCGCACATTGATGTTTCTCCCCCTCTCCTTCTCGTTCCCTTTCCTTCTCTCTAAACATAAATAAAATCTTTTTTAAAAATAGCTTTATTGAGATACGATTCACTTAACACAGGTCACCCATTTAAAGCGTATAGATTATAGGTACCTGGTATATTCACAGTGTTGTGCAAGCATCACATCTGTCTAGTTCCAGAACATTTCATCACCCCAAAGGAGACTGTCCTCATTAGCAGTCACTCCCCCATCACCCTCCCTCAGCCCCTGGCAACCACTAATTTGTTTTCTGTCACTATGGATTTGCCCGTGCTGGACATTTCATATAAATGGGGTCATATACCATGTCACCTTTTGTGCCTGCTTTTACATATTGTAATGCTTTTAAGGTTCATTCAGGTTATAGTGTATGTCAGTGCTTCATTCCTTTTTATGACCAAATAATCTATTATGTGGATGGGCCCCATTTTGTTTATTAATTCATCTGTCAGTGGACACCTAGGTTGTTCCCTCCTCTTGGTGTGGTTGTATTGCCATGAGCGTTTGTGTCCAAGGATTTGTGTGGACGTGGATTTTCAGTTCTCTCAAACACATACCATTTTTTTAAACTTTAAATATTTATTTATTTATTTATTTATTTGAGAGAGAGGGAGAGAAAGGGGGAGAGAGAAATATTGATTTGTTGTTCCACTTATTTATGCATTCATTGGTTGATTCTTGTATGTGCCCTGACCTGGGTTTGAACCCCCAGCCTTGATGTATAAGGATGATGCTCTGACCAACTGAGCTGTCTGGCCAGGGCCTGGCCATATGGTAATTCTATGGTTCACTTTTTGAATTATTACTAAATTCTTCCTTAGTGACTGCACCATTTTACATTCCCACGAGCAGCGCACAGAACTTCAATTTCTCTACATCCTCGGCAACACTTTTCTGTTTTCTTTTGTTTTGTTTTGAGTCTAACCATCCTAGTAGGTGTGAAGTAGTATCTCATTGTAGCTTTGATTTGCATTTCCCTGAGGAAGAACAACGTTGAGCACCTAGTCATGTGCTAATTGGCCATCGTATATCTTCTTTGGAGAGATGTCTATTCTAGTCCTTTGTCCTTCTGAAGATATTAAGACCAGTGTTTTTGTTGTTGAGTTAAAGTTTTCACGCCCTCAGTCTCTCTTTTTTTTTAATGCATTTTTCTACTGTGGAGCCTGACCATTGTTCCCCAGAAGCCCCACCCTCCTCGGGACTTCCCTCTTGGTGGCTCTGACTCCTCCCAAAGGTCTCTGTTTTCTCTTCTCCCAAGGCCACAGGTCCTCTATCCCTCGTCATCCAGGCATGGCCCGACCAACCTGTCAGCACCTGGAGAAGGCCTGGGTTCCTTCTCCCCTGGACATGCTCTGGACTCTGCAGCAGACCAGGTCCCATGGCAGGGCTGCGTGTGAACAGCCCGGCTGGAGCGCCTTCTCGGTGGTCCCTGAGGCTCTGACCCCTGTGCCCCGGGATCCTACAGGATAGTCACCACCCGTACTGCATTAGTGTTAAATGTTGTCCTCTTGTTCCCTTTCCTCCTCATGTCCTTTCAGTGGGGGACTTGAAAGAGAGTGAACAGAAATGCCTGTCCTTGGTTTTCGATCTTTAACCAGAGCTCTTGTGGCTTCCCAGTGGCTGGACAGCATACCTGCTCCACCTTGGCCATGGGGACCATATTGCCTAGTGAGCTCCTGCATGTGTTTTTCTTTCTTTTTTTTTTTTTAACCATCACCTGAGGACATGCTTATTGATTTTGGAGAAAGGGGAAGGGAGGGAGAGAGAGAAAGGGAGAGAAACATTGATGTGAGAGAGAAATGTTAATTGGTTGCTTCTCGCGTGCGCCCTGACCAGGAATCACACCCGTAGCCTTTCAGTTTATGGGACACAGGTATAGCTCCAGCTAACCCAGGCACACCGGCCACGGCAGCTCCTGCATGCTTTGGGTACCTTTCCTGGGGCTCCTCTTGCATTTTGGGCCACATGCAGGGGATGGTAGCATTGGTCTGGAGTCAGGCGTGGTTGTCACTGGTTGAAGCAGTGCAAATGTGGCCTCTGAGCTCCTGGACCTCAGCCTTCCTGCGGGTCAAGGAGGGCCTTTGGCACCACACATAGCACCAGGGTCCCTCTTGGCCTCTTTGTGCTCAGCAAGTGTTGGGGTGTCTGTCTCTTCTTTTATCCCTGGCTGCATTGTTTTGCTCAGTCCGGATGGGTCAGTGGCCATCCTTCTCATCCACAAGGAGGTGCTATAGTCTGGGCCCCCCAGGAAGGTGGGTGCTGAATCCAGGAGGCCTTCCTGTCATGGACCAGGCCATCTCAGTTCTCTTTTGCATTCTGTAAAGTTTCTACAGTGAACAACATTATTAGGATGAACAGTTGAGGGGCCAGTAACCCAGTGCCCCAGCTTCCATGGGGGAACAGTACAGACATTGAGGGTTTGGTCAGTTCTGTGTGTTTCCTGGTCTGCATGGTAACACGAATCTAGATGAGTGAGTGACCCTTCTCTGGGCACAGGACACCCAGTGGGGCAGTCCTCTGGGCAGTGAGGCCACAGCCAAGGGGCAGCTGTGGATAAACCTAGGATGGGATATACTTTGGCAGCTCTGCCCACCAGGTCCTAACACACCCATCACCTCACATTCCTCTGGTTCAGGGGAGCAGCCCACCCCCAAATCACTCAGGGAAGGTAGGACAGTGTGGTGTCTTTGCAGAGACAGGAGGGCCTGGGTACGCCCTGTGGGTTACTGCTGCAAGCCCTCACCCACCCTGCGTCTCCTTTGCAGGAAGCTGTGCCAGCCACAGAGTGCAGGTGGCCTCCCTGGAGACTCTGCTGCTGCCAGCCCTCCCAGAGAGCACGGGAGCTCGGCCTCACCCCCGCAGGTAGGAGCGGCGGAGGCGGGTACGACAGCGTGCAGGTGTGCTGATGCTTGTGGAGGGGGAGGAGAGCGGGCCTCTCCCAGAACCACTGGCCTGACCCAGCCTTGATGTCTGGGGAGGCCGTTTGGCGCGTGGCTCGGGGCGGGGACATTTTCTTCAATGAGTGAGCAGCTGCCTTGCTTCCCTTAGGCTGGAGGCCAGGGCCTAGGACCTAGGACCTGGGTGCGCTTCCCTTGGACACCTTACAGTAGTGTGGCTAAGGGAGGACAAGTGTTGGGCTGCTCTGAGCCTCGTGTTTTGTTTGTGGTTCTGTTGCCTCTCAGGGCTGTTGAGGATTCTGTAAAATCCAGTGTGCCGACTGTAGGACGATTGGCACCAGTGGGGCCCTGCAAGCTGCGGTGGCTGCTGCCGTTATAGTCAGTCGTCAGGAAAGGCGGCAGGTGGTGGGGGAAGGTGCAGCTCACCTGGCTTTGGCTGGGCTGGTCTTTAGCTAAGCCCCTTTCATCATTGCTTGAGCTTTTTGGTAAAAGATATCACCAACCAGCTTTGTGTGCTGACTTGTGAGTCCCACATCCAGGCCCCCCTCCTCTCTCATCCCTCTTCCCCTCCTCCCTCTCCCCCTCATCTACCCCTCTTCCTCTGGCCTGGAATACTCAACCCAGGTCCATGGCCCTGAGGCCTCCTTGTAGAAAGGCTGGGTCTATGCACACACTCCGGCTGCGGGGCCTTGTTTCACCCACACCCACTGCCATCCCCTGGGTCAGGGCCCCCTGGCCAGTGCTGGCCCCTCTTATGGTCTGGCCTTGCCTTGCATCCCCCAGTCTAAGCATCTGTGAAGTGGGGGTGAGACCTGGACCATGTCACCGAGCTGCCGCCCTGAGATCAAAGTAGTCAGGGGTTTGGGATGATGGATCTTGGCCCGTGGGGCTACCCTGTGTCCCTCATACTTGGCTCATCAACCATTTCTATCATCTGGGGAAGCTGCCGAGCACAGTGACATTTCAAACCAATCTCTGGAGGTGGTAGGGCCAATTCACAGATGACCTGGCCACCCTTCCTTCCTCTGCTCGAGTCCTTTGGGTGGGCTCCAAGGGCCTGGCTGGTATCTGCGCACCCCTGTGTGGCCAGAGTAGGCCTTGCAGGCAGGCACTGGGCTTCCTGGGGCCTGGCCTACCTGCTCACCTAGCTCAGGTAAACCTGTTGCTGCTGAGTCACTCCCCTGGGACACCAGACACAGGCTTCCCTCTAAAATGGTCTCTTTCCCTTCCCAGAAACGGTCTCAGCCTTCTGATTTTATTGACCCACTGGCCAACAAGAAGCCAAGGATATCGCACTTCACCCAGAGAGCTCAGCCTGCCCTCAATGGGAAGTTAAGCGTGCCCCATGCCCGGGAGGCCCTGCTGCCCACCCCGGGCCCACTGACTGGCACAGATGCCCACCTACCTCCACGGCTGGATCCTCCGAGGGCACACGACCCTCTGGCTGATGTCAGCAATGACTTGGGCCACAGTGGCCGTGACTGTGATCGTGGGGAAGTGGCCACCTCAGCCCCCACTGCGTGCCTCAGCCTGCCCCTGCTGAAGGACTGTGCTCAGCCCAGCAGACCCCATGGCAGCTCATCTCGTGGCAAGTCCAAGAAGAAGTATAAGAAGCACAAGGACAAGGAGCGGGCAGCTGGGGACAGGCCGCGGGCCGGGCCACCAGACCTTGTGCCTGACTCCCTGGGAGCCCCACCAGTTGCCCCGGGTAGGTGCCAAGAGGCAGGCCCGAGGGCAGGGGCTCTGCAGGATGCTACTGCCAGGAGCATGAGCACGGGCTCTACGTAGTGCTGAGGGGAGTGCATTGCCTCACGTGCCCCTACGTTGGCTCTCTCTGCACATTCAGCCCCTCTGCACCCTGTGTTCTCACCCCGGACACCTGTGTGACCCAGAGGTCTCAGCCCCGGAGCCGTCTGCAGTCTTCGTGTGCCAGGCCAGCACTGGGGGCTAGAGACACAGGTTCAGCCAAGCTGAGACTCACAGCAGGAGGGGCAGTGCACGGGGAGAGGGACAGGTTCCAGGGGCAGACACTGAGAGGAGCCAGGGCAGGGCGGGGGCCTGCTGGGTCAGGGAAGGCTGTGGGGATGGCCTGGTGGGAGAACGGCAGCACCTGGACTGCCCTGGGCCTCATGCAGCTAGAAGAGTCTGGAGAAAGGGTTTGGGAGGTTGTTCATAGAACAGCGGGCAGTAAGAGCCAGAATGAGGTCAAACAGCCAGTGGAAAGATGGAAGTCAAAAGATCTGGGGCCTCAGCAGCAGCATGAGGGGTACAAGGCTGGTCTGAGCCATGTACTGAGCAGGAAAACTTCTGTGGGGCTCAGGGACACTGCGGAGGCATGTGGACTGTCCAGGCCGTTAGCAGAGCCTGGGCCACCCGGAGTTCACAGCCCCAGGCACCCGAGCTGAGCGCCCCATGTGACTGTGAACTTGGTCAGTATGTAGCAACACAATCATATTCCCCACCTGCACCCCCTACAAGTGCGGCTAGTCCCATGCTTGTCATCTACTGTGGCTCCGGGATCCTTTCCTCAGGCAGCGTCAGAGCAGGCACCGTTCCTGGGATGATGAAACCATTTTTGACTGTTTAAGGAGTTGTTCAACTGCCCTCCAGAAAGGCTGCTACAGCCCCACCCTCTAGCTGGAGGGCAGGTCCTAGCAGACACAGGGTCAGTCATCTGGGTTCCTCTTGGCCCTGCTGCGCCACTGGGCTGCCCCGTGTCTGGGTAAGCAGACTGGGTGAAGGTGGCCCGGTTCCCTGAGTGCCCCTCTGACCCCATCTTGCCTGGGAAGACAGGTTCTGAGCAGCCTGGCCCAGTAGCTCGTTCTCTCCCAAATGATGGAAGCAAGATCCTTGTGTCTCTGGCAGGGCCCTGGGAAGGAGGAAGACTAGGCCAGAAAGATATAGCCCAGACTGGTCCCATGCACACATGGGGCTCAGATCCTGCCTTTTGTGAATCAGTCAGGCAGCTTGTCCCTAGGCCAAGGTAAGAAAGTAAGGTTTAGAATCAGACAAACCAGGAAGTAGATGCCCCAGGAAGAGGAAGAGGATGACTGAGCACCAGAAGCCAAGCCTGGCGTTGATGATCATCTTAACCTGCGTCTTCAGGGCGGCTCGAATGATTACAATAGGTGGGCACAGCGCCCCCAACTGCCCACCCAGAGTCCTCTTCATCCTGTGCCGCTCTGTGGCTCTTTCCAGGGTATGGGCTGGGCTCTGCGTGTGCAGGCAAATAGCAATGAGCAGGAACCACCCACCTTCCTTAACTGCATTATCCACTGGCACCAGGCCCCTTCCCAAACTCTGGAGAAGGTTCCAGGTCAGCACCTGAGGAGAACTTCCTGCATTGATTTAGCCCTCTCTTCTGCATGACACTGTCCCCTAGTCTGGGTCTGTTGTCCCAGCCCTGCCTAATGATCACCTCTGACCCCAACTGGTGCAGACACCCCTACTCATGCCTCCCAGAGCTACTGTCTGGCCACCCTCTTCATCAGCCTGTGCTACAGACCACTCCTAGGTCCTGTGCCCACCCCCCAAATCTTACTCGGGCTGTGGACCAGTCCTGTGGCCACAGGGTGCCTTTCTGGGCAGGCTGGCCTGCTGGGTGTTGCGGGGGGCGGTGCTTGGGCTCCGCTCAGGCCCACCGACCCCTGTAGACAGGGCAGGAAGCCGCTTTTCTAAGTCCTACAGTGTCAACTCATCACAGATACATCCCCTTGCCCTCGTCCCTGGGAGGCACAGGAGAAGCTAGCAGAGTGATGGGGGTTGTGAAAGGGGACAGGTTGGGGTGGAGGGGTGTCGTGAGGGCTGTTGCTAGTGCGGCCAAGGCCCCATGCCAGGGAACACCTCCATAGGTGCAGGGGAGGCCAAGTACTCCAGCAGGTGTGGGGGCCTCAGAGGTTTGCCACAGGCAGGATCCCAAAGGTGTGTTGAGCCTCAAGGCAGAACATCCCAAGAGGCCTGCCTTGAGCCAGGCGTGGATGCTGGGAACACGGACTAAACCCTCTGATACTGTCCATAGGCTTTATCCTGAGGAGAGCACAGCCTCGTTAAAAACAACACGCTTAGGTGGGGGCGGGGTGGGGGTGTGCTGCAGAGTGGCCTGGTGCCCAGATGCCCACCACCTACGTGTGAAACCAAGAGAGCGCTGGGCAAACTGCTGTCCTGTCACTGAGGATTTGCTACAAAGTGATAAAACCTCTTCTATGTTGGGAAAAGCTGGCGGGGGAGGTGAGGGTAGAGACACTAGATTGCGGTTTCAGTTGGCTGTGGCCCGGGCAGGCCTTGGTCTTGTGTCCTCGAACCCCACCACACCACCTGGGGTATGCCCTTCACAACTTTGGCCCAGCCCTGTTCTGGGGCTGCCCTTTGGGTCCCAAAGTCCTTTGTCTGGTGGGAAGAGTGGGAGCATTAGGTGGAACTCTGACCACTGACTCAGCAGAGAGAGGTATAGGCAGGTTCAAGGTTTCCCCTGGGGCCATCTGTCTTTGTGCTTCATGGCCGGAAACCAAACACTCCAGGGACTTGTTTGCTCTGCATTTACACAGCTGTGGTTTGGAAACATATGCATGCTAACATGGTGGAAAGGCTGAGGTTCCCCTGGGTATAGCAGGGTCCCACAGTCTCTCACAATCCCACTGCTGTCCCTCCATGTCCTTTAGACAACGAAGCATGAACCTTTTGCAGATTTCATTTGATCTTTATAGGTTTAAACGGGACCTGCAACAGCTCGAGCGTCCCCACATCAACCTCAGAGACTCCCGACTACTTGCTGTGAGTACTTCTTTCAGCCGCTCTTCTCCCAGGGGCTTCACCCCTGCCATCCCCTCCCCTCTCGGCACTGCAGATCAGCAGCAGCGAGACCGAGTGTGAGTCCCTGTGTGCTGGTTCCAGCCACTCAGCTTATTCTAGGCCAGGCCCCTGCTAGACTCAGGCCCTTCCTGGGTGGGGCTGTCTACGTCGCCATGGGCACTCCAGCCTCTCTGCAGCGGCCCCTGAGCCCCACCGTTCTCCCGTTTCTAGAAAATACGCCACCATCTCCTCCTCAGAGCAGCGCCAGAGCTATAAGAACGACTTCAACGCTGAGTACAGCGAATACCGAGACCTGCACGCCCGCATCGAGCAGATCACGCGGCGCTTCACGCAGTTGGACGCCCAGCTCCGGCAGCTCTCCCAGGGCTCCGAGGAGTATGAGGTGGGCCCACTGCCCACCCCCAACCTGGGGTGTAGGTGGGGGTGGGCCTGTTTCTCACAGTTCAGCTAAGCCCAAGGCCTCCAAACCTAACCCCCGTCTTCCCTGGTGAAGAGGGTCTGTGCCAGCATTTTGCCCCTCATGGACTAGCAGGTGGCCACCCCTTGATGGTCACTTGGTTGAGGCCTGTCCCTGGGCTCTGCCACTGGAGCCCGAAGGCTCTCTGCCTGCTTGACCTCTGCATTAGGGACAGTGGAGCCAACTTAGCAGGTAGAACATGAGCCCTGGGGGGCGAGGGTGATACTTAGAGCAGCCAGGAAGGGGAGACCAGGGAGCAGTGGGTTGGGGCTGTGTCCCGCCTGTGAGAGTGCCTGGAGTCCTCTCTGTAGCCCACTACCCACATCACAGGGTGTGCCCCAGCCAGGAGGGGAAGGGCCAGGCCACACGGCACCCCATGGCCCATCTGTGCACCGTCAGAGCCACAGTGGGAGGTGGGGTAGGATGGAGCGTCCTTATGGTCCTCCCACGTGTATGAGGAGTCCCTCGTCCTGACCTAGGACACATAGTCTCCCTAAGCCCCTATGTGGGAGCTCCCCGCAAATTAGAGAGCCTTGGTCACCAGCCCTGGGACACCAGCCTCCCTCCTGGGCCACCTTTCAGAGCTGATTGCCTGACTGCAGGGCCAGCCATAATTAGAGGTCAGGGTTTGTCTGCATGGGCAGAGGCCACTTTGGTTTTCAGAGGAGATGGCTCTTGATTGGAGGAGCAATGGGGGTCTGAGGGTCTGGGAACGATGAGCCCCCAGGGCATCCCCATCCTCCCTGCCCCCATATATGTGCCTCAGTATCCCCCTGCATGCCCAGGTAGACAGGGCCCTCTGCACTTAGCCAGGAGCAGTGGGCAGGCCAGCTGGGGTGCAAGGGAAGGAGGTCATCTGCCTGCTCTTTGCTCCCACCCTCTCTGCTGGCCTGTCCCTGAGGCTGGGCCCCTGCACTTTGCCCCAGGTCCAGCTTCCTTCCCCCAGCCTGCCCTTCCCCTGTACTTAGGTCAGCTCCCCTCAGGGCCACCTGGAGGCTTATTGTCCCCAGGCCAGTGGTGACATGCAGGTCAGGGGTTATCAGTGAGGCCCCCTCCACTCTCTTAGAGCTTCCTACAGGTGAGGGCATTATTTTCTTCCTCTTTTGTTTTGCTCTAGACTACTCGTGGGCAGATTTTGCAGGAATATCGCAAAATCAAAAAGGTAGGTCTCCACCCGGCTGTGGGGGTGGTAGGAGCAGCTTCGGTCCATGCACCCCAGCATCGTCCATCTCAGTGTGCAACCCATAAAGTCAAAGAAGCGAGACAAAGTTCCCAGCTTCATCTAGTCTGGCAGGGATGCCCAGCCTCATGGGCTCGGGGCTCTCTCCTCGGAGTCCCTGTAGATCTGTGAGGTGGCTCCTCGCTGATGTCTGGTCAGGGCGATACCAACTTTTACTCCTGAAAGCCACTAGCCTTCACCACATGTGTGCCCCACGTGCCAGCTGGTTCCCTGCCAGCCATGCCCTGGCCCAGCCTGGAGACTTCATGCCGACCATACCTCTGACCCCTACCCTGGCCACAGCCCCATTTCCCAGGGTAGGGCCTGGGGCTTGGGAGGGACACTAGACCAGGGCTCTGGCCCAAGGTGGAGCAGAGGTCCCTGTCATTGGCCTGTAAGCAGGAACAGTGGGAGCCTGAGGTGGCCAGTAGGCTAGCATCTCCCCAAGGGGAGCTCCCATTGCACTCATACCCCAGGGTGCCAGTGGCCGCAGGATGTGGCTCACCCTGCTGCTCTGTTGCAGACCAACACCAACTACAGCCAGGAGAAGCACCGCTGCGAGTACCTGCACAGCAAGCTGGCCCACATCAAGAGGCTCATTGCGGAGTATGACCAGCGGCAGCTGCAGGCTTGGCCCTAGCCCCAGGCCACAGGACAGGAGCTCCCCCTCCCTGGATCAGGGGAGCTGGGGCAGTGGGGTGGAGGGAGCTAAAAATGGGGGGAAAATTTATTTAACAAAATAAATACAAGGAAGACACGTTCATCTGAGCCAGCAATGCCGGCTTTCAGGGGAGCCCCTGCAGACCTGGCACCCACAGGTCACAGATCCAGGCGGGGTGTCCTGATCCCTGGCCCCCATACCTCCTGAGCAGCCCTTGCCTGGAACAAGCTCCCTGGGAAGCCCACCTCTTCGCTGACTACAGCCCAAGGGGCCTCAGCTTCCTCTTGCTGGAAGACTTGGCCGGCCTGCCTGCCTTTTCTAGTTTTATACAAAGACAGCCACTTTTAGCTACTGCTCATGAGACTTGAGTCTATTTTTGTATGAAAGAGAAAGCATCTTTTTTCCAAACCTGTGCCTCCCCCTCTATGGACGCCCAGGGTCTAGACGCTGCCGTGTTCTTTCTGCAGTATTACAGATGCCATTGGAAAGTTTGGGCGGGGGGACCAGCCTTGGTCACCTTTCCCATGCTGGGCTCTGGCCGAGTGCCTGACCAGGCTCTCCAAGCCCAGGCAAGGGTGGGCTCTCTCTAAGGGGGTGTGCAGGGTGGTCAACCCCCCAGGTCTATTTTGAGAACTCCAGCTGGCCCCCAGAGCAGCTGCTGGAGCCCCTGGCCTGTCCACTATTTCAGGCCCGCAGCTGTTGGGCACTGGGGTTCTCTGTGCTACAAGCTCATTATGCAGCAACAGTGCTGGACTTTATTCCATGTTCTCAATTTCCCCTTTACTGCTGCTTTTCATGTTGTACTGTTGAGACCTCACTCCGTTTCTCAGTCCCCTTGTGGGTCCTGGTGTCGTCTTAGCAGAGCCACCATGGGGTATGCACTCAGGGAGGGGCTGGGGGTTGGTGGGGTCAGGGGGCCCCTGAGAGTGAATTCAGAAAAGGCTCCCAGTCCACCCACTCTGGGGACACAGGCTGTATGGACACCCCAATTGCTGCTTAAGTCACTGTGCCTAGTGTAGTGTCCTCTAGAGCATCGGGGAGCCGTGTGTGTTTGTGTGTGTGCGCGCGCGTAACTCCAGGTGCCAGGGCGTGGTGGGGTCTGAGATTTGTGCTCAAATTCAAGGCCACCTTCAGTGGGGTGGTGGGTAGCTGTGACCTGCACCCCCACAGGGAGAGCGGCAGTGCTCACAGGCACAGCTGTGCGTAAGCAATGGGGCATCTTCTGATGTTTCCCAAAGAGCAGGCCCCTTGTGAACGCCTGCCCTGTGCTCACCCCACAGTCTTTTCCACAGGCCCCTGGGTGTCCAAGCACCGAGGAAGCTCATCCTTCATGTCTCCCTAGCTGTTGTGTTGTCTTTCATCTGGGACAGAGTGGGCAAAGGGCTGAGAGAGCCCTGGACCCCCGAGTTGTGCAGACAGCTGTGTGTGTGGACAGGCAGACTGGTGACAAGGGATCATTCAAGGAGGCCCAGCCCTCTGCCCTAGGAACCTGGTCAAGGGACTCTCAGTTGAATTTCCTTTTTGTTGTTTGTTTTTTCCCTTCCTTTTAAGGAATTATGAAGCTAAGAAAAGTTTTATGCTTTGGGGGTTGATGGACAAAAGTTCTAGCTGATTAAATATGGTCTTAACTTATTGATACTGTTTTTTTTTTCCATTTAATATTGTACTGTGGAGAAAAACTATATTGAGCCATGGAGTTGGTGTTTACAAGAACTTTTCACTTTTGCCAAAATGTTACAATTGAAAGCATCCATGTCTGCAGTTTCCTAATATTTTCTTAAAGATCTAGTGTCCTTTTTGTACACTAAACAGGTGAATGCTGATTTTTTCCAACCTACAATAAATTTCACTGAACTGAATCTATCAGCCCAGGCTGTGCGGGTGTGTGTGTCTGTCACAGCCAGGTGGCCCTGGGCCTGTGTGGGGCTGGGCTGGGGGCAGGCCATGGTGACTGGGCAGAGAAAGCATTCTGGGCAGCTGTCTGAGCCACTGCCCAGGAAGGAGGCCAGCAGGCGGAGGTCGACCTGAGTCGGTGGGCCCTGCAGGTGCCAGGGCAGGAGGCCAAGGCCACCTGGTCACAGGTAAGAAACAGAGAAACTGGGGAGGCAGGTGTATGAGCAGGGCAGTGGGCCCTCCCCCGCCACAGCTGCAAAATGGATGGGGTGGGCTGAGTCCAGCAGGGGGTTCCTCGGGCCTGCAGCAGCATCATGTAGGGTGAGGGGGAATACCCTCATTCGGGGAAACAAGCTGTGACTGATAGCAACGGTGGTAACTTTGTTATTTGTTCCTCCTAGGCTGGCACGCTGGGGCATCCCCTGTGTCCCCACTTGGGATGGGGATGCTGAGGCCCATTGGAGCCCCACAGGCCCATGGCCATCATGTCCCGTGTTCCAGGTGAGGAGCCAAAGGCAGAAGTCTGGGCCTCCAAGGACACAGTGGGGGGGTGGACGTTTATTTTGGGAGGGAAAAACAGATAAAGAGTAAGACCAGGATTAATATCCAGGGGTCAGGGCTGTGGGCCTCAGCCTCTCTGGTGGCCCCCTGGCCAGCGACCTTGGCCTGAGTGCTGAGAAGGCCCAGGGATCTGAGGCGCTCGGGAGGCGAGGTCAGGCGGGCCTGGCAGGGCAGAGTGTTCTCTGCCTCCTCCTGTCCCGCCTCAGCCTTGCCTGCCCATCCACCACCCGCTCTGACAGCCTCGCCGCAGCCCCCACACTACCCGGCGCCACCCTGGCCATCATCTCTTTAGTGTGCTGCAGCTGCAGGCAGTTGGCTCCCTGACTGTCCTTCCTAAGCCAAGGACGCCTGAGTCCAGCCTCCTCAGGGGGCCAAAAGGGTCTTCCCCTGCCCCTCGAGACCTACACTGTGATGCCTGAGGCTGCCCACCCTCTCCAGCCACTTGTCCTTCCACCAGCACCTCGGTCCCGGAGATCCTCCTGGGCACCAGGCTCCCCCTGGGCATTGGCACTCTGCAATAACCGAGACAGCTCTGCCCTTGCCCCTGGGAGCCTGTGGTCTGGTGGACAGTGGTCCCCAGTTACCACCTGCCCCCAAGGCAGCACTCACTCCGTGTTGCACACCCAGCAACCCAGCAGTCATCTTAGAGTGAGGAATAGCTCCCAGCTGCTCCAGCTGCCCCCAGCACTGCTCCTCCACGGAGCCTGTCTGGCCTCGCTCTGCGCCGCCAAGCCTCCTGCTGGCACCTCCCACATGCTGCCCTGGGAATGCTGAGGTTCTCTAGGGCTACTATGCCTTGGGGCCTTTCTCCTCTGCACACATTCCCATGACATCACATCTGGCCTGGAGGTATGAGCTCCCTCTATGACCCTCCAGTCCTCCAACACCAACTGGATGTCCAACAGTTCAATTTCCGGGGCTGGCATCACGCTCCACAGGTTAAATTGCTCAGTCCCACAAGACTGCCCCCCACTTCAGGCACCAGCTGCAATTCCTCAGCCACCCATACTTCTGAACAACTGACTGTAAATTGGGATTTCGGAGGACCCCCTTGTAAATTCGATAATTTGCTACAATGGCTCACAGCGCTCCAAAGGGAGGAGATGGAGAAGGCAGGGTGTGGGGACCAGCGCAGGGCTTCCATGCCTGCTCTTGGTGTGTGACCTTCCCAGCACCTCATGTTTTCACCCATACCCTGTTGAGGGGGTTTATGGAGGTTACATTACATAGGTATGACTGAGGGAATCACTGGCCACTGTTGATCAAAGGCAATCTCCACCCAAGAACCAGGACAAAACCAAAATACTTACACCATATTCTGTCCCCTGAGGGTCCTCCCTGGTTCCCCACACCACCTCCCCTCCCCAGGCACCTTATCTGGTCCCGAGTCCACCTGCGCCAAGGTTTTTGTTTGGGCAGTTCTTTGTGCCTCCTGGTAAGAGACGGCTTCAGATCTCAAGACCCCTTCCAGCCTGCCCTGACCAGCCCTCCCTCTGAGTTCCCTCCAGCTGGGGGTGCCCCCGTCCATTACCAACTGTGGGGGCCCCTTGAGAGCAAAGCCTGGGGCCAGTCTTAGAGCCCCATCCCCCAAGGCCGGGGCCCTGACCGAATTTCCTGCGAATGTTCCCAACTATCCACCTTTTGGGCCAACTCCAGTCGTGGAAACTTTTCAGCCAGAGGAGGCCTCTTGTTTTGGAAAGTTCCTGGGGAGCCACCCCCGCCCTCCCGCCAGGTTCCCACGCTCCCTTATCACTGGGTGCTAGTGGGATGCAGTGCTGTGCAAGCCTAGCTCCTCCCTAGCTGGCTGCTGGGGCTTTGCCCATTCCCTTTTCTCCCCTGCCCACCTAACAGCGACCAGCCCCCAACCTGGCCCTGCCAAGCCCTCCTGCTACAGCTGGGGAAGCCTTGCTCTCCCAAGACCCCCCCCCCCCCAACACACCCCACCATGTGAGAGCTCTGTCAGAGGTTGGAGTGCTTGGTGGATGCTACAACTCAGGAAGGAAGCGGGGGCAGCCTGGGCAGGAAGGGAGTCTGGCTCTGAGATGCAAGTCCTAGGTCATTCTGCTGCCTCAGTTTCCCCTGCAGTATCTTGGACCCAGGGACACCCACCCTCGTAGGCGTAGCCCTCGTGCCTTGTGACTGGGGCCTGGTGTCTTAATGTTCTCGTGAAATGGGGATAAGAGGCTGTGCACCCTAACAACTGACTGTGGTGGGACGTGAATCCACGTACCCGGTGCTGGAGCCGGGATCTACGGCCCACGTGGATGCCTGGCAGCGCCCGGTGGGGCGGACGCGTGATAGCCTCGTGGGCTCTGCACTGTTGGGCCTCGAACCCGAGTCCAAGGCCAGCGTGCCCCTCCTCCCGGCACCCTGCTCCACAGCGCAGGCGGAGCGAGGGGCGGAGCGAGGGCGGGGCCACGGCTCTTTTCTCTAGAGTTCGCGCGCGGGAGCGCCAGCCTTGCGCCACTGTCTGAACCGACTCTGTTGGTGAGTGGGTTGTAGGGGGCCCCGGGCGGGGTGCGGGTCCGGAGAATTGAGGTCGGCTTGGCCCGTTCTCGTATTCCCGCTGACTTCCTGCCAATCCCGTGTCCCCAGCTCGCTGCGATGGAGGCCGCAGCCCAGTTTGTGGTCGAGAGCCCCGACGTGGTCTACGGCCCCGAGGCCATCGAGGCGCAGTACGAGTACCGGACGACTAGCGTCAGGCGTGAGGATGGCATCCTCAAGGTGGACTAGGGAAGCCGGGGGCTGGGGAACCCAGAGAGCCGGGAGGGGGTGGGTTTGCCCAACGTCTGCGGCCCCGGGCTCACTGCACCGCCCTCCCCCAGGTGCACCCCTCCTCCACGCGCTTCACGTTCCGGACCGCCCGGCAAGTGCCCCGACTCGGGGTCATGCTCGTCGGCTGGGGCGGCAACAACGGCTCCACACTCACTGCTGCTGTGCTGGCCAATCGGCTGCGCCTGTCCTGGCCTACACGCACGGGTCGCAAGGTGGAGGGTCAAATGGGGCATTACGGAAACTAGGAGTTCGTGCAGGAGGGAACGGGCTCTGAGAGGATGGGTCCACGGGAGGGGTTTCCACTGGGGTGGAGGCTAAGGTGCTGGCGGACTCTGGAGAGAGGCCCCCAGGAGGGGAGCAGCGGCTTCTGCCCTAGCTTGAAGTGAAGACAAGGCCCCCACAGTGGGGCGGGGCCCATGGGTCCCTCCCACACTATGCCCACCCTCACCATCACTCCGACCCCTTCCCCCCACACCGCTCCCAGGAGGCCAACTATTACGGCTCGCTGACGCAGGCTGGCACCGTTAGCCTGGGCCTGGACGCTGAGGGCCAGGAGGTGTTCGTACCCTTCCATGCGCTGCTGCCCATGGTGTCGCCAGATGACCTCGTGTTCGATGGTGGGCTGGGCCCTGGGCCGGGGGTGGGGTGGGAGGCGGGGCCTGGAGGGGCCCAGTTGCAGGGCCGGGCCGAGCCTGAGGGTTACCCCCAGGCTGGGACATATCGTCGCTGAACCTGGCCGAGGCGATGCGGCGTGCACAGGTCCTGGATTGGGGGCTGCAGGAGCAGCTGTGGCCACACATGGAGGCCCTGCGCCCAAGGCCCTCGGTCTACATCCCAGAGTTCATCGCAGCTAACCAAGGCGCACGTGCTGACAACCTCATCCCTGGCACGCGGGCGCAGCAGGTGGAGCACTTGTTCTCACTACCATTTGCCCCTTCCCTTGCCACCTGTTCCCTATTTACCCGTTTTGCCACCCCCCCACCCCCGTCATTGTCCCCATGCTCCCATCCCAAGGATCCAGGCCCCTCTTTGCATTTGGGGAGCTGAGTAGCTCAGGCCTCCACAGGTCAGGAGCTCTGTACTACCTTACCCCCTCCCTAGCTGGAGCAGATCCGCAGGGATATCCGTGACTTCCGGTCCCGTGCGGGGCTGGACAAAGTCATTGTGCTATGGACAGCAAATACGGAGCGCTTCTGTGAATTGGTCCCAGGCCTCAATGACACCGCTGAAAACCTGCTGCGTACCATCCAGGTAGGTGCACCCAGGGTGGATCATGGTCAGGGCCAGCCCGAAGAATCCCTCCACTGACAGTCCGCCTGCGCCCGCAGCTAGGTCTGGAGGTGTCGCCCTCCACACTCTTCGCCGTGGCCAGCATCCTGGAGGGCTGCGCCTTCCTAAATGGGTCACCGCAAAACACTCTGGTGCCCGGTGCACTCGAGCTCGCTTGGCAGCGCCGCGTCTTCGTGGGAGGAGATGACTTCAAGTCAGGCCAGACCAAGGTCAAGTCCGTGCTTGTTGACTTCCTTATCAGCTCCGGCCTCAAGGTGCATGGGCCTGGGGGGCACGTGGCTCAGGGGTTGGGTTCTGGACCCTGAGCTCCAGGCTCTTGCCCTGTGGGGCCTCAAGTGTCAGCGAGGCGCCTTATTCCCACAGACCATGTCCATCGTGAGCTACAACCACCTGGGCAACAACGACGGGCAGAACCTGTCGGCGCCGCCGCAGTTCCGCTCCAAGGAGGTGTCGAAGAGCAGCGTGGTGGACGACATGGTGCAGAGCAACCCTGTGCTCTACGCGCCCGGCGAGGAGCCTGACCACTGCGTGTGTGGGGCGCAGACGATGAGGGGAGGGGGACAGCAAGGGGGCACCTGGCAGAGGAAGGTGGACCTGTGTGACCCCTTGCCGTCCCCCAGGTGGTTATCAAGTATGTGCCATACGTGGGTGACAGCAAGCGCGCAATGGATGAATACACCTCGGAGCTGATGCTGGGTGGCACCAACACACTGGTGCTACACAACACCTGCGAGGTGCGGAGCATGTGGGAGGAGGGGTGGGACTCCCCCAACCTGCCCCCCTACCTGCCCCCTGACCCACTGGCACTGTAGGACTCACTCCTGGCCGCACCTATCATGCTGGACCTGGTGCTGCTGACCGAGCTGTGCCAGCGCGTGAGCTTCTGCACCGACTTGGACTCAGAGCCGCAGGGCTTCCACCCGGTGCTGTCACTGCTCGGCTTCCTCTTCAAAGCGCCGCTGGCTCCACCAGGCAGCCCTGTGGTCAACTCGCTCTTCCGACAGCGCAGCTGCATCGAGAACATCCTCAGGTGTGCCCCACCTGGGGGCCCTACCCTTGGTCCTGTACTCACTCTTGGGGATGCACACAGGGCCCTAGGTATTGGAGGCCCTGCTGAATCCCCACCCGTCCTCCAGGGCCTGCCTGGGGCTTCCACCGCAGAACCACATGCTTCTGGAACACAAGATGGAGCGCCCCAGCCTCAAGCAAGTTGGTCATGTGGCTGCCTGCCATGTGTCTTACAAGAAAGAATCGGTACCAGTGGCCCCCAATGGCTGTACTGGTGATGCCAACGGGCACTCACAGACTGAGGCACCCCCGATGCCCACCACCTAAGGTGGTGGGCATACTGCTCCCTCCCACAAGTCCTACCTGTTTCCCCTCTGGACCCACCCTCCCAGGCTCCTCCAAATACAATAAAAGCACTGTTACTGATCAGCTACACTTTGGGTTTCTGGGGTCTTCAACCTAACCCTCCCCCTTATTTCTCACCTGGTAGGACTCCTACCTACCCTTCAAAACTGTTGTCTCAACCCTCAGGGAGCCTCCAGAACCTCCAGGGCCCCTGCAGAACCCAGCCCTGAAGGGGCTGAGACCCTAGGGTGGAGGGTGTGGCTACAGGCCGAAGGGAAGCAATCTCAAGACCAGATACCAAAAACCGAAACAAGTTACATTTATTGATGGGGCCCACCTCTTGCTGTCCAGAGGGAAGGAGGTCCCCAAGGAGTCCCCCATGACAAACCAAACGGGTGAGGGTGGGGGTTGGGCCCACACAGAAAAGAGCATCTCTGAGGTCCTTGCGTTTTGTTTTTTTTTTTTTAATAAAATGAAAGTCCTTGGGGGACCTCCCAGCCTCCAAGCCTTGACCAGGAGTCCCGCTGCCCAAGGTGTGACCTCAGACCCTCCCCCTGCAGACTACCCGAGCCACTGGCCCTTGGCCCTGGGCAGGGGCGCTGGGCAGAGGACGAGGCCAGCAGTGGGCAAGGGGCTGCTGCCCCGTCACACGCTCATGGTCATCCCAGGCGAGTACTGCGGAGAGACGAGGGGGTGGCGCGCGGGGGGAGGAGGGGGCGGGCTCAGCTCCGGCCTAGGCTGGGACCCGCCCTCCCGGGGAGAATGGACAAATGGACCGGTGGGGCATATACAGATTGGAGGGGGAAGGGGCAGGTATCAAAGAAGTTTGGGAGTTGAGGCCACTCTGGGGCGAGGGTCACTGGGTGGGGGCGGGGTAGGGGCATGACACCAGGGCAGGAGTGGGGAAGAAGGGGAAGGATGCCGCGGCCGCCCCCCCACCTGGCCCGCCGCAGTCACGGTCTTGCTCTGGCCCCCCGGCCGCCCCGCCGGGGCCTGCCCGCCAGGCCCCTCCGGCCCGACGCCGCCGCGGGGGGAGAGTCGACGCAGTCGCTTACGCTTTCGCTCGGGAACGGGTGCAGGAAAGTCCCGGTGGCCGCCATCTCGCCGTCATCCCGCGGGGTGCCCGGGGCGGTGCTCAGGCCGGCCACTGCGCCGGGGGAGCTCTAGGGGTGGCCGCAGTCAGCGCGAGACTTCTGTCCTGCCCTAGCGCCCCCCACCCCGGCCTTGCCAACCCCCTTTCGTGGCCCGCCCCACACCCCAGCCCCGCCCGAGCGTGGCTTCTCACCTTCGGCAACCCGTCCATGTCGCCCGAGCCTGTGGATGACAGACACGGGGACATGTGGCTCAGCCGCGCCTGCTCTGGGGTCGGTCCTCCGTAAACAAACCCCCCACCGTGGCCGCACCCACGCCCTGGGCCTCGCCCGCCTGGGGATCCAGGGGTGAGGCCTTATGGGGTATCAATGCTGGAGGCCCGACATCCCACGGGGGCTCTTTAGTTACCGTACCCTCCCCCAGCGCATCCCAGGTCATTAAGTCGCCCACAGAGGCTCAAGGCACAACCCATCCGGACGCCCCTACAGGGAACACAGGTGCAGGGGCGGTGGAGGGGGGCGAAGGGGGCCCTCAGTGGGAGCATTAGGCTCGCAAAGCAGCCTGTGGGGGTGGGTCCCGGACCACCCACTCACCCAGGGATCCGTTCACGTGGTGAGGTTCCAGCGCACTCATGGCTGCCATAGGGCCCTCCGGGCTGGGACCCAGTGGGAACTGCAGACAGAAGGGCGGGGTGGGACTCCGGCCCCGGCCCGTCCAGCTGGGCCACCACCTCCAGCTGCCCCTACCCTACAGCTGCCCACTTACATTAGGCCTGCCAGCACCTGGGCCGATGGGGTTCATGATGGTGTACATGTTCTCGCTGGAGTTGGTGGAGTCTGGGGAAGACGATGCATGAAGGCCTGGGTTTGAGGGGCCTCCCTCAAACATGCCCCTCCCCATACCCCACCCAGAGCCTAGTACCTCCAGGGCTGGGCATGATGGGTGTTCCAGGGGGCCCACCACCTCCTGGGGGTCCCTGTATGCAGAGGCAGACAAAACATTGGAAAGGCCCCCGCCTGCCACCCTGCTCCCCCCACCATCGCGTTGCCAAGTGCCGGCCCCACTCACTGTGTAGCTGCCCGGGGAGGAGGCAGAATAGGGGATCTAGGGAGAGGGGCAGCAGTAAGCAGCTGGCAGACCGTACCCTCCACACCCCTAACCCAACCCACCCCCACTCCCCAACTCACCGAGTTGCCACTGGGGCTGGCCCACGGGCCTCGCACTCCGGGGCCCCTTTTAAGAGATGGTGGGTGGAACCTGGGGCTGGGTCAGGCAGCACGCCCCCCCACCCCCACCTCCGCAGCCCCCCTGCCTCCTGGGCCCCCCCGGAAACAGCAGATGTTGGCTAAGTGGCAACCACTTGGAAACTGCAACCCATCACTCACTGGCCTTTGGGCCTCAGTTTCCCCAACCAACACTGGGATAAATAATATCCTGGGCTGTTGTACTGATCCAGCCCCGAGAAGCTGGATAGTGGCCCCGGGGGGCTTACATGTTCATTGTGGGCAGGCCTGGGCCAGCGAGGGAGTTGGGTGGGGGCCGCATGCCACTTCCATAGCTCTGTGAGGGGGAAAAGGCCCTGAGTGCAGGCCAAGAGGGAAGAGCCCCTGAAGCCCCCTGGGTCCACCCCTTACCTGGGGCCCAACACTGGCCATGCCCCGTGGAGGAGTCACCCTCTGCATTGGGCCCATGTTCGGATGCCCTGGGGTGGGGACAGAAGGTAGGTGGCTCAAGTCGGAACCACTCCCCAGTGTGGACACGCACCTGGGGGGGGGGGATGGTTGTACAGTGAGGCAGCAGGGATGGGGCGCTTAAAGCTGGGGTCCTGATAGGTAATGGAGGACACCCGCCGGAGCTTCTCTACTCACCCTGAGCACGCGGCGAGGGATCCATGGTGCTAGGGAGGAGGGGCTGGGAGCCAGGGAGGCCCACAGGAGGCTGCAAGGGGGGCATGGAGCATTGAGCGTGGGTGCCCCCACCCTGGCCCAGCTCCTGCCCCCCTCCACCTGTCTTCCCTCTCTCACCTGACTCGGCATCCGCAGGGTGGGCCGGGGGCCCCCTGGGAACCGCGGTGACATGAAGGGCTGGAAGAGGTGGGCCAGGGGTCAGCACCTCCCCCCCACCTACTCACCCCCCTCCCAAAGCTACCTGGCTCCTGCTGGGCCCAGGCCCAGGACCTGGCTCGCCCCCTCCTCCAGGCCCGGCCAGCCAACCGCAGCAGCCGGCTCCTGGTGTGTGCGAGAGCAGAGGGCTGCGCGTGGGGTGACGGGGCGGGGTTTCCCAGAGCCCTACCTGAATGTGAGGCCCCATCATCGGGGTGCTGAGGTTGTGGGGTGGTGGCTGGGATCCAGGGGGGCCCTAGGACAGAACCAGATGGGTTGGGAAGAGCCAGGCCCCCTGAAGCTCCGCTGTTTCCTGAGGCCTTGATGAGTCTGGCCAAGGGAGGGGAAGGGGAAGGGATGCCACGGAGGCAAGAGGGTGGGCCACTCACCAGTCAGCAGGACTGGGGGTACCCCCTATAGGAGGGGTCTGGGCAGGACCTATAGCTGGGATAGCCACTCTGTGGGCCCAGGCATCCTGGCACGCTCACAGTCAGGTCAAGTGTGCAGAGCCCCCCACCCTCTCCTGCTCTGGGGCCCAGATCCTACAGCCCCTCCTTTGCCAGAACCACCAAGGCCCGCATGTGCATGCCCACCGCATCCACAATCCTCCCACCCAACTCCAGCCTGCCTGACTCAGGGCTTCTCCCGACGCGGGACCCCCACCCATCAGTGCCCGTGCCTGTCACTCTGACACATGTGCGCCCAGGGTCCGGGAAGGGCCCCAGCCATAGCTGTACCTGGAAGAAGCCAGGTGCCATCGGGCCTGCTGCCATTGCATCGTTGGGGGCTATGCTCCCCATCACGGGACTGGGGGCTGCCGCGGCACTCTGCAGGGTGGGGGATACACAAGGGTTCGGTCAGGCCACTTCTGCCCCAGTGTTCCCTCCTCTCAGCAAGTAGCCAGTCCCATAGAACAGGGAACCCTCGCCACCTGACCCTCTGTCCACACATGGGATGGGTCCTTTGGGTGACAGAGTGGCTGCCCCTGTTTCCGAATCAGTTTAACACCCCTAACCGGTCCACAGACTCTTTATTTGCTGGGTGGCCTTGCAGGGGCTCTGCCTCCTTGCTGCACCTGAGAACCTAGAGGTGGTCAGGGCCCGGCCATGAAGGAGGACAGGGATCCAGAGATCTCAGTCCCTGGAATGAGCCTGAGGATTGGGGGGTCTAAAATGTCACCCATCCAGGACTGGCGCGCACTCAGTTGTCCAGCACAGGCTGATTTCTTTCCATCTGAATCCAATCGCCACTGGGTAGGGGCACCGTCCCCCACCCCAGGACCTTCCCAACACACCCTGTGTCCTCCTGGCTAGCGAGACAGCTTAGCTGGACCCCTGGCTCTACCCAGTACACGCCAAATAAACAGACAAAGATCAACAGCTTCAAGATGAACCTCCTTTCCAGGGCTCCTCCCCAGAGCTGCTGTGTAGACCACTCCCCCAGCCCCACAAGGAGGGGGGGGAGAAGGGCTGGACTCCCTGGGTGCGGCCTCCAGGCCCCCAACCTCTCTTCAGATGGAGGAGGGGAGAAGGCCAGGTGCCAGAAGGGCATTATCACGTGGGCCAGGGGCAAGAGACGCAGGGGACAGGCTGACAAAGTCACTTGCTCTGGTCAGTTTCAAGTCCCAGGCTTGTTAGCCTTTGGGGCCCACAGAGCAGGCAGGGAGGAGGGATGGAGGGCTCGTCTACAGGGCAGAGTGGACACATCAGAGAGCAGGGAAGGGCACTGAGTAGAGAGCGATTTTCTGGGGGCCCCCACTCCTGTCTGTCTGTATCACCCACCCTCCCCCTGCCCCTGCCAGGCCCCAGGAGGAAGGGGACAGTGTGTCTTCATTACTACTGTTCCTGAGGCTGGTGCGAACCAGCACGAGGGGTGCTCAGAAATTTGTGGAACTGCAGTCACTTGGGCTCAGAGGGGTTAAGCACTAGCCCAGTCACACACCACTTCCTGCCCAACAGGAGAGGGGCAAGGGGCCCCTGAAGACCAGCCCCTCGGTAAGTGAAACTGCGGCCTGGCACCCTTCCTCCTCCTTCTCAAAGGTCTGCCTCTAAAGGACTCCTACCCAGGCCCCAAGCTGAGGGCACTGGCGGGAGCCTCTCCAGCTCTACAGTGGCCGAGAGTATTCCCAGGGCCTAGCGCAAGTCACCTGAAAGCCCAAGTGACCCTGGGCTGGTAGAGACAAAGCTTTCAAGCCCTGAGTCCCCCTGCCTCCACCTCACCTCCATACAAACACATAGCCCCATGGCTGGTAACAGCTACCCTGTCAGGCCTGCCTCAGTGGCTGGAGGGGGACACCTCACAGCCCTGGATCTGTCTACCCCCTCGCTGCCTACCCCATAGGGAGGGGAGCAGCCCCCCTTCATAGCCATTGCAGGCGCCAGAGGGGCTCCTGGTCCGGAAGGGGAGGGTGGTGGTGAGGAAGGCTGTGACCACAGCACTCGGGACCACAAGGTATGGGGGTGAGGTGGGCAGAAGACTGGGCACCCCTCATCCCTGTAGCTCCCCAACTCTAGGCCCTTAAGGGTTAATGCACAGCTGGCCCACCCTCCCTTTCAGGAGGCTTGGGCTGGGCTCTCCACGTCAGTCATACACCCAAAGGCACCCAGCCCGCATTGCCATGACGACAGGCTGGGCGTGCTAGTGTTTCTTGGAGATGCTGATGTAGCCTGGAGCAGGGAGGCGGAGACCCCCTTGGAGGGTGGGCAAGGTGGCCCCAGCTAGAACAGGGGCTGCAAGGTCCCGACATCCTGTGCATCCCCCACTGCTGTGCCTGCGCCTGCTCCCCCAGGCGCCCTGCTGCCATGGTAACCAGTGTGCACCGGGAAGCATTATTCACATAGATATGGAGCTCACCCTCCTCCAGAAGCCCCCTTCAGAAACTGTCATTCAGACCCAGGTGGGCCCAGGCCTGGGCACTGCAGGGCTGTGAGGGTCACAGCCCCAGGGACACTGGAGAGGCACAAGGTGTCAGAGCCTCAGACACCCCTTGGCCCACAGTCTGGCAGGTCCGGACGCAGGGACAAGAAATGCACAGGGGGATCTGATGGGGGTGAACAGCAGGGACCCCCGGCTTCCACGCACGCATGTACAACATGCGAGGGGTGACTTCAGGGACGTGGTGAACCCCTGCCCCTCTTGACTACACCGCGGCCCTGCACAGACCTGCACTCAGGTGCCATTGCAAAGAGGGAGGTGGAGGCGGCTGCGCCCTGGGAGGCCTGAGGTGAAGAGGTGAGAGCACCAGCTGGAGGGAGTGGGTGCAGAGGGAGGAAGGGGGTGGAAATGGAGAAATCGCCTGGAGCTGCACCTTCCCCAGAAGCTCCCCGAGGTGCTGGCTGTCCCTTGGGCCCCCAGCCTGGGGTCCCCAAGCCCTCTCTGGCCTGCCCTCAGCCTTTTGAGGGGCCAAGATGAAAAAGATAAAGGCAGGGGACTGCCATCTGCACCCCCATGACAAAATGCCACCCATCCCCTCAGGTCACCCCTCAGGCTCCTCTCCAAACAGGCCTCTGATACCATACCCCTTATCAACCAAGAGGGAAACTGAGGCCAAAGTGGAGAGTCAGCAACCCCAGTCATAAAGCAAGGTCAGGAAGTATCCTAGGTGCTGTCGGCTAAACCCCAGAACCCTAGCAGGGCTCCTCCCTCAGGAGGTTCAGAAAGGCTGGGATGGCAGGGGACAGGCGGTGGCAGAGACAGGAGCTGCAGTCTGTCTACCCTGGACCAGGCCTCAAGTAAAGGGGAAGGGCGGGGGGTTGGCCTCAGGAAGGGCCGGGGGCTGCAGTGCAGTGAGATGAGCCTCCCTGTGAGTGACCGTGGGCCCCGGGGAGGGCACAGGGATGCTGGCGCCCAGCCCACCTGAGCCAAGCGTAGGCCCCGCAGCTCCCCCGCCCCAGGCCCTGCCACCTTGTCCACACCGGGTCCCTGGGGCGGGACTCACGTAGTCCTGGAAGGCCTTGGCTTCACTTGAGTGCTCACATGCCTCTCTGCGGTCAGGCGCTGCGCAGTACAAGTCCCAGAACACGCTGCGGGTGGCAGGGGGGGATGATGGTTTCCCCACATACCCCTCACCCAGCCCCCTCCACGGCCTGCCCACGCCGCCCCGCACTCACCACCACCAGGAATGCAGGAAGCCCGGGGGCTCCCCCAGCGTGATGTTCTTCTCCCACCGGATCTGCACAGGAGAAGGCAGGCAAGAGAGGAGCCAATGCCCAGTCTGCTGGACGCTCCCGCACCGCACGACCCGCCTCGGGCAGGGAACATGGGGAGGGACCGGCAGGCCAAGGCAAGGTAGCCGGGAAGGGGCAACTGGGTAAGCACAAGGGCAGAGTGGCGAACGACAGATCCCCAGACAGATGAACGCCTGTATGCCAGCCACGGGCCCTGACCCACCCCAGTCCTCAGTTCCAAGGGCCTTCAGAGGGGCCATCTGGCACCACCCCTGGGGCCCCGACAGAACCTGGGAGGAGAGGACCCTGGGATGTGGGCAGAGATGCTGGGACAGCTTACCTCGGACAGAAAGGTCTGGGCTGACTTCTGGGCACCGATGTGCAGCAGGTACTCGTACACATACAGTGCCAACCTGTGTGGGGCGCAGGGGTGACTCAGGCTCTCAGGAGGCCCAGGGAGAGTCAGCCTCGGAACCCTCCTCAAGGGTCCCTGGAAGAGGGCCTCGGGCCAGGCACCCGCCTTCAGTTGGGCAGGTGGAGACGAGGGGCAGGGGGCCCACGGTGAGCCCTGACGGCACCCACCCCAGCCTCACTCACTGCCCCCCGGTGGTTTCCCAAACACCCCATCTCCCCCACTCCTTGCAGGAGATGGCCTCCTCCCTGGTTGCTCAGCCTGGCCAACTCCTACACACCCATCAACACCCTGCCTACAGGCCCCTGCTCCAGGCAACACTGCCAGCAGTCCCCAACTCCCCATTTCCGGGCCAGATTCTGGTCTGTTCAACAACCCCTCGTGGACTAAGTCGTAGCCCCATCCTGCTGATGCCAAGGCCCCAGAGCAGCCTTGGCCCTGGGGAGGTCTTCTGCCTGGAGAAAGGGCTCCGAGGTCCCGCTCCTAATTGTGCACTGCATGAGGTCTCCAGCGGGCATCCCGGGCCCTGTGCCCGGTGCTGGCACCTCACGCACCCCCAGTCCTGCCTGCTGAGGAAGGAAAGGGCCCTCCTCTCTTCCCTGAGGCCTTCCTCCGCCAGGTGTCCCTGGGCCCCATCCTCTTCCTGGGGACCAACGCCCGCCAAATCTTTGTGCCAGCCCCCAGGAAGAGTCGGGGGCAGCGTGGGTGAGTCAGGGAGATGGGGCCAGCAGTTCCATTCGGCTGCCAAACGCCCGCAGTGCTTGGTACGCACCCCCATGCAAATTCGGCAGCTGCCCACCCCGAGAACATGGGCCACTTGTCAACCAGCAGCGCCCTCTGCGGGACACACAGGGAGGCCCACCCATCCCCACAGCCTCCCCAGGCCTCTCCATCCTCTGCCTCCGTCTCTGCTTCCCTTCTTCCATCTGTCTTCTACACCAGCTGGCAGAGAGACAAAGATCCGGCCCTCTCACCATTCCCCAGCCATCCGCTCCACTGACGCCGGTCCCCCTGGGTGCCCCAGGATCCTCCTGCTGCCCAGCCAGGACCCCAGTGCCCCGGGGGGTCTGGATCCAAGACTGGGGCTCCCCAAGGGCAGGCCTGAGGCTGTGCCTCCGACTTAGCTACCCATTCTCCCCTGGCTGACTGCCCCATCCAAAAATAAACTTGCTTTGACTCATCCTCCTGCTCTCTCCTATGCCAACCAGAATCCTCAATTCTCACATCCCAGCTCCCACGGCATCAGATGCCCCTGCCAGATCCCGCCCTCTGTCCTGGCCCTCACTCCCTGCCCTGCGAGTCTGCCCTTACCCTGGACCCTCTTCCTTCACCCATCCGTTCATTCTTTCATTCATTCATTCATTCATTCGATCATTCATTCAACCAACATACACCCACTGTTCCCTTGTGCAGTGAACCCGACAGACCCCTGTCCCCCTGGAGGCTACCTGCTTGTGAGGGGGAACAGTGAAGCAACAGTACAAGAAGGTGCGTTACATGGTGAGTTGGAAGGCAGTGTGTGCTATGGGAGGACAAAGGGGAGGGAATGTTGAGGGTTCCGGGTGGCAGCCATTCCAGGGTGAGGTGTTTCCACAGCTCACACTGCAGCACGTGACCTGAGATGGCCACCCAAGGGACAGAGATGAGGCACAAAAGTGCAGGACTCATGGTGGTCACGCGACTCCAAGCATGAGAGTCTCCCGAGCCTGGCCTCGGTCTGCACCACATCATCACACCCCTCCTGGCGGCACGTCCAGCTCAGGCGCCCCCAGATTCTGATGTGGTGCCCCCAGCAGTCTCCAGCGTCTGCCCCTTTCTGCCCCAGTTGCCTTCCTGGCCCCCTGGTCTCCAGGGTCACCTGTCCAACTCACTCCTGAGATACCTCCCCTTCTAGAGGCTTCCTCAGCCTTCACGAGTGGCCTGCGTCCCCAGGCCCACACCCACTGGCGAAGGAATGGACATGAAAAGCCCAGGCCAGCTAACCGCACCACCCTCCAGGCAAAGAGAGCAGCTCAGGGGTCCTGTTGGCCCCCTGCCGGCTTTGAGCGTCTGCAAGGAGCAGGAAGGACTAGGGGAGTGAGACACCTGGAAGCAGGTAGCAAGATGGAGTTGGGGGTTCAGGGTTGGGGGAGGGCACGGGCTGCACTCTGGCCACACACCTCCTCCACAGCGGCAGAAGGATCTCCTCAGGGGTCCTTGGTCCCCCACATCTACCAAGGGCTCCATGCTGCCAACCCACCAGGTCCTTCTCTGTCTCCCCTGGCCCTGGGCTGTCCAGGGGTACCATCTGACCGAGGCCACAGGTCTAGCAGCCCATCCCTGCCTGCTCTTGACCCCCTCTGCCTGGGCCTCTCTCCTCTCTCTAGGCAGCCAGCCTCCTGCTCCGAGGACATCTTCACACAGCTGCCCACGGGGTGCTCCAGCGTGGCCTTTGCGAACTCGGGCTTCACTATCCACCTGGCATCTAAAGGCTCAACCTCTATTTGCCACCGCCACAGCTCCCCTCCACCCCCATCCCTGCCTCCCACCCCCACCTCTCTGTGGGCCCACCTGGGGGATCCAGCACTGGCTCGCAGAGGGGTGGGGCATGCTGTCCCCCGCGACCAAGGTCGCCGAACTTGCTGAATTTAAGGTAAAACCTTAAATTAAGGAAAAAGCTCTCTCCTGCTGTCTCCACCGAACACCTGGTCCAGGTCACCATCTCTCTTACCTGAATTTTGACAAGATCCCTCCAACGGCTACTCAGTCCCAGCCCCTGGAGTCTACACACATCCTCCACTGCACTCCTGGCTAAACTCCCCAGTGTGCCACCCACCCACCGGCCACCCTCCATGCCAGGGCCTGCGCGCAGGCTATGTCCCCACCTGGGGCAGTTCCACTTAGAGACCTGCATGGCTCCAACGTCACCTGTGAGACTTCCCTGTTACACCTAACCCTGCCCTGCCCAATTTCTCCCCCCATCGTCTTATTTCTTCCTACTTGACACAAGTCTCTGCTCGCTGCCTGCAGCTCCCACTGAAATGTGGCTGGGAGGGCGGGGACTTGGTCTCGCTTCCCTCCCTGCTGAGTTCACAAGAGCGTTCTGGGCCCCCCGTCACCCGGACCACCGCCTGAGATGTCAGGATAGCTAACCCAGGTGGTCGTCGGTGAGCCCTAGGCAAGGTCAGCGCTTACTGTTTTCACAAGGATTTGGGGTTTTATCCCAAGAGCAAAGAGAAGCCAGAGAAGATTCTCAGTTTTGCTGACTTCTGTTATGTGTTGGTACTTTAATTTTTACCAGGATCGAGTCTCAGGGAGGAATTCTGGGCTATTTGTCTTGGTTTTGGTGAAAAGTTTTGAAGCCAGGACATTTGGCAGGTTGTTTCGGGATCTCCAGGGAGGACTTGCGGCCTCTGACCATCCGGGCCCTGAGCTGGGTTACAGGGAAAGGCAGAGCTCTGGAGCCAAGTCCTGGCAAAACAAGACCTGCAGAACAGAGAGCCCACTCATGGGAGGGGCTCCTGCTGCAGGAACGCAGGTGGGTGGTAGGGAGCACGGGGTGGCTCCAGGGAGACCCTCCCTCCAGAAGGAGCAGTGACAGGAGGATACCGGGTGCCCGGCCCTGGAGTGCTCACGGGGAGAAGGGCACATGGGCTGTGCAGGGAAGTGGTGACAATGTGAACTAAAATGCAGCACTATCACCATAATTATCAAGAATTACCATAATTATCAGCAATTATGGTAACGGGTGCTCCCTGCCTAGTGCTCTCCTCCCCCTTAAAGCCCCTGGATGCACAAGCTGCTGGGGGCAGGGAGAAGCCATTACTCACAGCCTTGTGTCACTCCCCCACCGCAACTAATCCACCAGCCAGTTCCCACTGATGCCCCACAAAGGGACCCTCCAGCCCACACATTTCCTCCCTCCTCTCTGCCACCCGCAAGGCCAGGCCTTCAGCCATCTCTCACCAAGATGTGGCCCCTCCTCATCGGCCTCCTGGCAGCCTCTGCTGATCACATATTTTCTCCCACCCAGTGGTCAGTGACGACCCCAACTCACAAATCCCATCCCTGCCTTCCCCCGCCCTCCCATTTTCTCCCTAGACCTCTTCTCAAGTTCTTTCCCGGGGGCTTCCCTGTGTCCGCTGGCTCTGCTCAACCTCTGGGGCTCAGCTCGGGGCTCCTTCCTCAAGAATCTCTTACCAGTGCCCTCACCAATATGGATGCCCACAGCCACACCTGGAAGCGGGGACAGACAACACAGGTGACCCTCTGAACTGCTGCGCTACTCAACAAACTCTCCACGGCTACGTGCCATCTCAAAACCAATCCCAGGAGAAAAACATGAGGTGCTCAGGAACACCACCGTGGCTGTCATGTATGGACCTATTCTAAACCCACTTCACAGCACATACAGTGCTCGAAGAGACACATACACACAGCAGACATTGGGACCTCTCCCTCCAATTCACGAAGGCAGAGCCTGAGGCAGAAGTGGAGCGATGCAAAGGGAATAAAGGGGCCTCCAACTGTCTCTGTCACCTTCACCCATAAATTTAAAAGACCCAAAACCGACTAGCGAATGCAAGGGCTAGTTAGTTCTGGGTAGCAGTCGCTCCCGGGCTTCCCTACAGGCTCAGAGTGTCTACAACTTACCGGAGAGGCTGTGCCTTGACGCCGGCAGCCCACTAGGACCCCGGCCTCCCTCTCGCTCTCTGGGTCACCTCACCACTGTACTCCCTACCAGGGGTGTCCAACCTTTTGGCATCTCTGGGCCACACTGGAAGAAGAAGAGTTGTCTTGGGCCACACATTAAATACACTGTGACACACGATCACAAAAAAAATCTCACAATGTTTTAAGTAAAGTTACGATTTTGTGCTGGGCCGCATTCGCAGTCGTCCTGGGCTGCAGCCTGGACACCCCTGCATAGGCTTCGCTGTGCACCCCCAAGGGCACAGACTGGCAGTCAGTGTACCCAGCAGGCGCTGTTTCTGAAGCGATCTGGCCCAGACCCCATATTGAGATGGGGCGCCGGGGGGGTGAAGGGGCTCAGGAGAAGGAAGGAAAGGAAAACACAGTCCAGAAGGGCCAAGGACCTGAGCAGTGCCACTCCTTCACCCCATTTCACAGAGGAGGAAACTGAAGCCCAGAGACAGGAAGTGGTTCTGTTGGTGGCTGCCTGTGTGGGGTGCCGCGCCTGCAGCCTTCCACCCAGTCCTTGTGAGCATCCTGCAAGGCCCGCAGGCCACATTTCTGCTCTCCATGCCCAGAATCTGTGAGCTTTGGCAGGTCACTTCCTCTCCAGGCCCTGACATCCCTTCCGGTGTTTTCCAAACTTTCTTTAGTAGCAGAACCCCATCTCCAAACTAACACTCATCCAGGACCCTCTACAAGAAATGCACGAGCACAGGATGGCTCCGGTGAAAAAGGGTACTGGAGAGCGGGCCACGCACGGCACCACTAGCCTCTACAGGAGGTGTTTCTGCACATTCCCCCAACCTCTGAGACCCTCTGCTAGGCAGGCTAGGGAGTGAGGGGAGGAGGGGAGACGGGGCCAGGACACAGATTACCCCCTTTCCAGCCCTAGCCAAGAGCCAAGGCCAGGTTCAAAGAATCAGATCTCTCCTGCGATGTTTGAGAGGATCAAAATCCAACTCCCAACCTCATTACCCTCAGCTCAGACCTCTCGTTCCCTTCCTTATTTTATCTCCATGCCCACACCTAAGCTGCCATCGTCAGCTCTTGCCCAGAGCACTGTGCCCGCCTCTCTCAGATTCCCAGCTCCACGTGGGACCTAGAGTGCACTTTCATACACGCAAGCATCTTGCCCTCACAGAGCCCTCATGAGCAGCCCTGCCCCGACCCAGGGCACCAGCCCCAGCTCCCCTGCCAGGCCTCAGCCCAGGGCCTTTGTACTTCCTGTGCCCTCGGCTGTCTACTCTTCCTCCAGGTCTCTGCCCACCTGACAGCCCCCACGTACTTCACTACCACCCACTTTCCCACTTTCCTTTCTTCATGGACTATCTTGATTGAGATCATCCCTCTGCTTGGCCTCCCATTTATTTGCCCAAGTAACTTGATACCTGCTGCCCTGCTAGGAGGTGGGATTCTTCAGCGCTGGGACCTGCCTTCCCAACCACTACACTCCACCCCAGACCCAGAAACCAGTGTAAGAGAATGACCGAGGACATGCCAAGACCCTTGGGGGGGCGGGGGGGGGGGCAAAGCCAGACATGCCCTGCTTCCAACCTGGGCAGGAGCCAGATGCCAGTTTCACAAAGTCTTTGTGCTTAAGGGTGCTTGAAAATGGAGCCCAGCCTCATAACTGTGCAGATGGGCAAGGAAGGCCTGAAAGGGCAGTTACCTGCCTAACATCTTCCCGCCAGGAGAACCCCTTCTCCAAAACGATCCCAAAGCTGGGTAGAGAATGGACACTTGTCCTTGTGGAAGGGAGGGGGTCCCACTGTTAGCCCGAACAGATGAGGCAGGACAAGAGAAGGCTGCAGCAAGCCCATACCCAGAGCTCCTCTTCACTGCCCAGCCATACAAGTCTTCACTCCTGGCCTGGCCCTCAAGGACCTCTCAAGAATGACCCAACCTCCTCTCTGTTCTGGCAGCCTGTTTCCCACCAAGGCCACTCTAGGCGGCTGGACTTAGGATCCCGCGAATCGGCCACTGGCTATCAGCCATGGAAAGCCTTCCCTCCTGCAGGCACCTTCCCTGGCACTTTAACAAAACTGCAAGCCACTGGGTACCCTTGCTGTGGGAAGGTCACAGCTCCCAGAACCTTGCAAGTCCTCCCCCATCCTAAGAGATGGCACTGAGCCCTGACCGGTGTGGCTCAGTTGGTTGGGTGTCCTTCCACATAGCAAAAGGTCACTGATTTGGTTCCTCAACGGGGTACATGCCTGGGTGGTGGGCTCAGTCCTAGCAGGGGCCACTTATGGGAGGCAACATATTCATGTTTCTCTCTCATATCAATGTCTCTCGTCCTCTCTTTCTCCCTCCCTTCCCCTCTCTCTTAAAATACATAAATAAAACCTTTTTTAAAAAAAGAGAGGGACAGAGATGGCACTGACACTACGTTTGCATTTCTCGGGAAAGAAAAATGAGCCTAGGAGAGGGGCACTCAAAGTCACAGAGCACGTAAGTGGCAGTGCCACCTTCAGGCTGCCTCCCTGACCCAGACGGAGCTTCCACATCTGCGGGCCCGCAGCCCCAAACCGCAGGGTCTGGGGATTAGGTACCGTCCTCTTCCCAGCAACCGAAGAGCACCTGGAACCCACGCCCCAGTGCCACGCCCAAAATAAGAGGAGGCGCTTCTGGGCTCCACCACCCAGGGGCCCCGCCGCAGGACTGAGTCCTATGGCCTCCCCAGGGGTCCCGCCCAGCTGCGTAGCGAACAGGTGGCCTTTCTCCAGAAAGGCCAATCTCACCTGTCCTGGAAACTCCCCTGGAAAATGAGGGAAACAGCCGGGATCGCGATCCCACGCGCACGCGCGTCCGCGACCTCACCGAGGGCTCGACCAGGAGGGCAGATCCTGCGACCCTCAAGTCCCACTCCGGTCTCGCACGCCCCCTCAAATCTCGCGGCCTCGAGCCTTGCGCTTCCCCGCAAATCTCCCGGTTTCTCAAGCCACTAGGGTCCCTCACGTCCCTCGAGTGTCGCGCGCCCCCGGAAATCTCAAGCCCCTTCAACTCTCACGACCTCTCGGGTCTCACGCGCCCCCTCTCGACTTCTTGTGCCCCTCACACTACCATGAGTCTCGCGCGCCCCCTTAAATCTCGCGCCCCCTGAAGCCCCTCGGGTCACCCGCGCCCCCTCAAATCTCGCGCCCCTCGGGTCTCGCGTTCCCAACGCAAGTCTCGCGGCCCCTCTAGTGCGCTCGGGCCCCGCACGCCCGACACACCGCGCCCACGTGCCCCTCGCGGTGCGCGCCGGCGTTGGGGCCCACGGGAGCCGCGCGGCCGCCGAGCTCCGCCCCCGGCCCCCGACTCACTTCTCACGGGCCTGACTGTCGGAGGGCACGGCCGAGCCCTTGCCCGCTTTGGCGTACATAATTCTCCGAGCCGCCGCCGCCGCTGGGTCCCCACACCTGTCAGGCGGCTCGGCTGGCCGCGCTCGTCGTCGCCATAGCTACCCCGCGCCCCGGGCCTCACCGCCCCGAGCCCCGCGCGGGCACCGCAGGCATCATCCGCGCGGGGGAGCTCCACACGGCGGCGCCGGCGGCGGCAGCTCCAGCTTCAGCCGCGGGTTTATTTTCTTCCTCTCTTCCCACTGCGCTGGCTGTTCCGGGAAGCGCGCGCCCCCTCCTCCCGCCGCGCGCGCCGCTCTTAAAGGGGCGATGGCGGGCGCGCGGGTGGGTCCCGCCGCTGAAACCGTGGGCTGGGCACGCACGCGCAGGGCCCGCCTGTGTGTGTGTGGGGGGTGGTGAGTGGCCACATACACGCAGGGCATGAGTGGGGACGGCCACCCGGGGACGCACAGCAGGACACGGCTGATCAAGGCTGAACACACATTCCTCAGATAGGACCAGCCACCCAAGTTGCACACCCGTGAACACAGCCACACACTCAGTTACAGATACAATCTCAGGCCCAGGACACACACAAGTCCGCACAGATCCTGGAATAACTACAGACAGTTCATAAAGCTACTGACCGTCACACTAAATGTATCATCCCTCAGAGCTCTCCAGCTCACCTAGGAACACGCCGATACACGTACAGAAGTATTATACACAGCCCCGATAGTGGCTGTCACAGAAGAGGAAGAACACAGCCCACCACCGCTCCCACAGGCACGCAGCTGCACAGAGATTCACACTGGCAGAGCAATGCCACAGCTTCCAACAGCTGGAGAAAAGAGCCTACAGTGGCTACTCACCGTCACCCTGGGGCACTCCATCGCGGCTTCCCCGGGGCTCTGCACATGGACCTGGGGTCTCATCGAGCCCGTGGACACCCGCAGCCACACACATCACACAACACAAACACACACTACATAGACAAGAAGCCCCCCCACCCCAGGGGTACCCAGGCCAAGCCCTAGGAGCCACCGTGCACTGTTTCTCATTCGCATCCTGTGTCAACAGTAGGCTCTTGGGTGACTGGGTCACTCCCGCTGGCCATGCCTCTCAGCCTCAGTGTTGCTAACTGCAAAGGGGGCTCGACCAACCTTTTACTGCCTTCCTGCAGGAATCAAGGGCGCAGACCGTGGTACCCCATTCCCGCTCCCGAGGTCCTTCTGTTCGGAGGGGGCGTGCAGAGGAGGCGGAGGCAGACAGACAAGGACACAGCAGGGTAGTGGTGTCTGGGCCTCACGGAGGCCTGTGTGCTAGGGTACCTGAGGGTCATGTTAGCAGACGTGTTTGGGCTGGGTGGGGAGGGGACGGGCTGGGGGGAGGTGGAGTAGTTGTGTGACTCCAGGTCTGGTTGTTTCTATGACTGTCTGCCATGGGTATTCTTTTTTTCCCATGCAACAACCGCCAGTGTGTGTGTGTTCCTATGAGTGCACGTGTGAGCCGTTGCGCCTGGGGGATTGGCAGGCACCCAGTGAACGGTCCGTGGCTCAGCGGCAGTGTCGTGTGTCCGTGGCAGTTGTGCGGCGCCGAGTAACTCAGCGTCAGGTTGTGTGCACTAGTGTGTGCGCGAGTGTGCCTCCCATGTATGGGTGGATTGGGACCTGTGTCGTGTGGTTGTGCACTCAGGTTTCCTGTGTCTTCTGTTTGCCGTATGGGGATGCCCCCTCCCGCTGCCCGCAGACCACCCCCCACCCCCGCCACTATGCTTTCTTCTTTGAGGCCGTCAAGTATAGAATCCCCCCACCACCACCCAGGCCTGCAGACGGGCGGGAAGTGGAGAGCTGCTGGGGTTCCAGACAGGCGAAGAGGAAGGGAAGGGCCAAGCCGGCCTCAGCCGCGCCTCCATCCCGAGGGGCCCGGCCAGGGGGTGGGGGTGGGGGGACGCCAGCCCTACCCACTTCCTGTCCAGCAGGCCATCCCCTCCCCCAGCTTCCTCTTCCGCGGGCCTCCCGGGCCCCGCGGGCGCGGAGGAGGGGCCCGCGCTACGGGCTAATGGGGGAGCGGCCAACAATCTTCCGTCGTGCTTGGAGACCAGCACTCTCCAGCGCCCGGGGGGCCACAGGAGATGGTGGGCGTCAAGGACACCCTCATTCTAATGCCTGCTCCCACTACCAGCCTCCAGGGCCTACTCTAAACAAGGCACAGAGAGGGTGTCGCTCACACGAGTCACACAGCGTATTGTGACAGCTGGGACTCCCGGGACCGCAGACGCTGCTCCCACCACCTCCCAGGCGCCCCCTCCCCCCATTTATCTCTCAATGCTCCTTGGTTCCCCAGGAGTCTGTGTGCTCTGGGCAGGTCCCTCGTCCTTTCTGAGCCTCTGTTCCTTGAGTCGACCTGAGTCTTCCTCCTCACAAACATTTATTGAGCACCTGCTGTGTGCCCGGCTTTGAGGACGAGACCAGAGCACTCTGTTACTGCTTGGGAAGCAAGGGGGTCTGAAGGGGCAGAAGGATGGTGAAAAGCTGGCGAGTCGGTAGGATAATTTCACGGAGTGCCACATGCTGGGCGGAGGGAGAGGTCTCCGATGGAAGGGACGGGCCGACAGCAGGGTTGGCGGGGCTCCGGGAGGAGGGCGGAGGAGGAGAGAAGCGCAGGCCTCGGCGGCCCCCAGCGCTGCCAAGGAGAAGAGGGGTGGGAGCGAAGAGCGCGGTTCTCATGGCAACGGGGACGGATCTCCAAACACAGCTTCAGGAGCCAGCGAAAAAACCCTAGAACAGCGGGTTTAGGGCCCCACGCACATACAACCAGGACGCATGCATGCAAGAGCAGAACCCACAGAAAGAGCCCCCAACCCCCCATGCGAGGGCAGGGCATGAGGGGAAAGAAATATTTGTTTAATTTCTTTTATCCTCACCCAAGGATATGTTCATTTACTTTAGAAAGAGGAAGGTCGGGTGGGGAGAGAGCGAGACATCCATCGCTGCCCTCAGTTCTCACGCGCCAGGGGATGGATCCCGCAACCTAGGTATGTGCCCTGACCAGGATGGAACCTGAAGCTTTTTGGTGTATGGGACCACACTCCAGCCAACTCAGCCACCCGGTCGGGGCAAGAGGCATTCATTCATTCATTCATTCATTCATTCATTCATTCATTTATGTTTGTTTGTTTTTTAAAATAAGGGAAGGGGTGGATCAGAAAGATCTGAAAGAATGTTCAGACTGCAGTCACAGCAAGTGCAAAGGCCCTGAGGTTGGGCCCAGTGTTGAGGTGTTGGAAGTAGAGTGAAGAGGGCAGTGCAGCTGGAACAGGGGCAAGAGGAGGGAAATGATGGCTGGGAGGGCAGAGGGGCCTGACAACTCCCTGTGGCCGGGGTGAGGGGGTGGTCGGGATTTGTCCTAAAAGCTCTAGGGAGCCACAGGAAGCTGTGGAAGCCCTAGGGGCGGGATCTGCATCAGGGTTTTAAGAAGCTCCTGGGGCTGCCAGGGAGATTGGGAAGACTTGGAGGAAGCGGGGATGTCGCCCCAGGAAGAGGCCCAGGTTGTCAGGGCCCATGGACCGGGTCAGGGGCCTGGGAGGGTGGTCATAAACCAGGAGGTGAAGGGTCAAGGCTAAACCCCAGACCCGGGACTTCTCTCCCATGTGGCTGGTGGGGACGGTCTCCCTCGAGCTGGCTTTCCATCCCTTGGGACCACCACACCTCCCAAACCCCTCAATGACCCCTACCCCCCACCCCTGTCCAGGCTGGTGCCAGGGGGCGGGTAGGAAAGCAGGCTCTGCTTGTGGGGCTGAGGGGCTGCCTGGAAGAAGGGTTGTCCCTCCCCTCACTCACTCCCCTCCAGCCCTTCCATTCTCAGGCCTTTCAAGGGCCCACCTCCAGGCCTTTGCACTGGCCGCTCGAGCCACCTTCCTCTGGCGTCAGTCCTCGCCTATCCTGGCTATTTCTTTGGTCTTTGGCCCCAGCAGTTCCTCCTTCTCTGTCCCCTTCCCCCTCCTCCTCACCTTCCCCGGACACATTCCCCATATTACCTGTCCTGCACTGGCCTGGATTGGACTTGTCGCTGTTACAATAAAATAAGGCATCGAGTACCCTGTTGGCAGCTCTGCCTCCCCCGACCCTCCCTGCAGACCCAGATACGGGACAGTGCCTATGTTGCAAGTCACTGGGAAGGCTGATTTGGGTTTTCCTGATAATGGTTTTTCCTCTCCACAGGAGATGAAAGCAGCCCCTTCTCATTAAAGTGGGGGGCTTTGGAAGGGACCAGGATCCTGGCTGGCGGCCCCTGCAGTCCTCCCCAGCCTTGCGTTGGAGGGGGCCACAGCTGGGAGCAGGGTCTGCGCCAGGAGACATTTCCTCTCAAAGTTGTAATTATGGGTAATTTTCTAACTGCAACACAGAAATTAAAACCCAAACAACACTGGGAGGGGTGAAGCCACAGCAGCTGGTGAGCACCCGTCTGGGGTGCTGGGGCCCTGGGTAGGGACTCCAGCCTGGACAGAGGGCCCCCAACCCAGGGGTGGTGGGGGAAGGCAGAAGGGGCACAGGCGGAGGGTTATTCAGACAGCCTGGACTCCTTGGAAAGCCAGCAACCACTTGGAATCTCAGGTTTCTGAGATGAGGGTCATGCCCCAAGGCTGGTTACCTGGAGGCAGGAGTACTGGATGAAAGATCTAGGTCTGGGTTTGAACCCTGATTGTGCCCTATCCTGCCGTGTGGCCGTGAGCAGGAGCCGATGGAACCTCGGCCCAGCCCCCTGGCCATCCTCTACAAAGCTCAACCCAAGCCAGTACACTGCCCTGCTTCCAGTACCTTCTGTGCCTCCTACTACCCATAAATCAAGTCCTCACCCCTGCACTTGAACTCCAGAGTCAAACCAATCATTAGGAACCTGTGCACCTAGCACCTCATTAGAGAGGCAGCGTTTCTCTTCCCCATGTCACAAATGGGGAAACTGAGGCTTGGAGAGTCACCAAAGGAGACACGCTGGCAACCCAGAGGCAGTGCTCCGCCCACTGAAGGGCCCCCAACTCCCTGCCTGGGCCTGGGACACTGGGAAATTGGAGGCATTTTTGTGGGAACCTCAGTCCTGGAGGTGGGGAGGGTCAGGGAAGGGAGAAATGGAGGTGGGGGAGTCTATAGCAGCTGCTGACAAAGTTCTGCAGATAAAACAGAGGCTCAGAGCAGGGCTACAACTTGCCCCAGGATGCACAGCAGAGATTGGAGGTACCAGGTCCCACTTCGGGGTACACTGGCAGTGCCCCCCCTCACCTTTTCTCTCCAGAGCCCAGGCCTCTCCTATGGTGGAGGAAAGTACTCTCCCTTTGGGAGGTATAGAGTTTTTTTTCTGCCCTTTTTCTTTCTTTCTTTTTTTTTTTTTAAAGATTTTATTTATTTATTTTTAGAGAGAGAGGAAAGGAGATGGGGGGAGAGAGAGAGAGAGAGAGAAGCATCAGTTGGTTGCCTCTAGCACACCTCCACCCAGGGACCTGGCCTGCAACCCAGGCATGTGCCCTGACTGGGAATTGAACCAGTGACCCTTTGGTCTACAGGCCAGCACTCAAGCCACTGAGTCACAGCAGCCAGGGCCCTTTCTGCCCCTTTAAAGGTCCCTCAGCTTAATAACGGTAGGGAGTAGATGCTTGCTAAACACCAGAAGCTAGGCACTTTTTGTCTATGATCCTGTTGCATACACCCAACTCATGCCCACCTTCTCTTCCACACCTCAGCTCCAGGGATGTCTCCTCAGAGAGGCCCTCTAACGTGCTGGGTCACATCGCCCTGGTGGATTTTCTGAAAATCTTGTTTTTGCACATCGGTTACTCATGTCCCCAGTAATCCATGGGTTCCATGAACAAGGAATTTGAATGTTTCGTTCAATGCTGTGTCCCTAGCCCTGAGAACGAGGCTTAGCACACAGTAGGTAGGTACTAAATAAATACCTGTTGCTTAACTAAAAATTACAAATGTCCCCTCTGTGCTGAGGTCCTGAGGCCTACAGTGTCCTCAGAGATCTCAGCCTAAGGGCCACACAGACTGTATGGCCCTCCTGTCGTCGGGGTGGGGTGTGGAGGTCAGAAAGGGGAGGAACCAATATTCTAGCTTTGCTAAGGCCACCCGTACCTGCAATCCTGAGCGTGACCACACGAGGGAAGCAGAGACTTGCAAGTCCAATTCCTGAGGGTCTCAGCCGGCACCGTCCTGCCGCCCTTCGGGAGCCACTTTTGAGATCCCAAGTTTCAGTCTTGGAATACAGTTGGCTTCTCTGACCTTGCCTATGTCCCTAAGTAGGCTTCCAAATATAGTTGACATATTTAGGAATTTAATAATTCCATAGTAAAAACAGATGAAAAATTCCCCCAAATCACCCAGTTTTCCCACCGCTACCCCCCAAAAACCTTGTTCACATTTGAACTCTTACCTGTAAATCTGTTTTGTTTTGTTTTGTTTTTCCCTTTTTGTCCCTTTACTCCCCTCAAGAAGCCTTCCTCGACTACCCCACCTAGTTGTCAGAATACTCCACACTTGTGCGGTGGGGGAGTTGTTTCTTTGTTTTCTCAATAGCGCTGTTATTTCCTAACCTCCTTAGACTTTGCGAGGTTACCATTCATCAACTCCCCACTGGAATGTCAGTGCCCCAAGGGCAGCAGCTTGGCTGCATGCAGTAGGCACTCTGCACTCGGTAAACATTTGTGGAATGAACAAAATCTTACCAAAAATAATATCGATACAACCTAGCAAATAAAGCTAAATACCCTCATTGCCCCCACCTCCAGGCAGTTGTTACCATGAAGTCCACTTCTGTGCATCCGCAGGCACTCCTGGGAGTCATCGTGTGCCTTGCAATGGCTCTGCACACCCTTCCAGGTGCACACAGACACATGCAGCTCGTTTCTGAGCACTGCAGTCTAATGGTCAGCCACGCGGACTCATGGCTGCCCCTCCGCACCTCTAGAGTCTTGGTCAAGCTGCTCACACACTGTGCCTCAGCTTCACCTAATGTAAAGTGGAGGACAATGATAGTTCCAATTTCAAGTGGCTATTAGGAAAATAACACGGTTTAATACTAATTAAGCGGCCAGTGCCTGCATGTTGCTATTTCTAATTAAATATAATACTTATAATAAACATTTATTTACAAATATTTGATTATATACTTATATTTTAATATGTTAAACTTATATATTTATTTATATAGTTTATATGTAATGAACTTAAAACGTTTGTAAAATTTCAGTGCTGTGTAGCATCCTTTTTGCTTTCTAATCGTGAGATAAATGATCGTTGTTATTTTTTTTCTTCCCATCCCCCTTACCCTCTCTTCTCTGGCAACCATCAACTTGTTTTCTGTATCTATGGTCCTGTTTTTGTTTTGTTTACTCATTTATTTTGTTTTTTTTAGATCCCACATATAAGTGAGATCATACGGTATTCCTTTTTTGCACCCCACCTGTCTTAATTTGGGGTCCCCAAGAAGCAGCCCTTATGTCCGGAATTCAGGAGCATAGTTATTTGGGAGGTAACTCCCGGAAGCCCTGATCATGGTGAGGAGAGAAGGTGCCCTGCAGGGGACACCAGTGAGCAGGCTCCCAAGGCTGGGAGCCCCCAGGAAGACAGTGCTGTGCCCGCGTCTCAGAGACGCCCTATTGGAGGCACAGGGAGCTGGGGCGCTCCTAACCCGCTCTCCTGCCTGTGGTCCAGGGCTGCCCCAGGAGAGCCGCGGGGGGCAGCAGCATGGCCTTCCATGACCAGAGCGGCAAAATGCCATCTGGCAGGTGGAACATGCTTGCTGACCACAGTTGCCTCAGTGCCACATTTCGTTTGCCCACCCCCCTCCCAAAGGTATTTGATGGCTTCTCAGATTTTACTATAACCAACAAGGCCATACTGACCTCAAATAAGGTCTTTCCATATCATTAAAAATACAGGTTTATCTTCTGAATTTGATCTTTTGTGCGTCCATGGACCATCATTTACTCCTCCATAGGGCACTCAGCTGGTGT